>ML783158.1:1016292-1029225 GCA_009831015.1 Picea engelmannii | reverse complement strand
TACCCATTTATTATATCTAACTACCATAGTGGGCCTTATTTAATAATATAGTGGACCTAGTCCACCTTACATTGAATGACCTCCACTATTATCACTATGGGCCCTCTAGGCCCCCCCACTACCTCTCTAGCTACCTTACAGCAAGGTTGAATTGGCAGGGCCGTACGACACGTGGTGTGTGCTGAGTTGACAGTTTGAACGAATCATTTGAGGACACATGGCATTATTTTGGCAAGTGGTTTGGTGCCATGTGGCCCAGTCATGGGCTACCACGTGGCACCTTGTTATTGGGTTGTTTGGTTAAAAGTTTATGGAGTCCACCGGACTCGACCCCGTGACCTCCCCACCAATCCAAGTCTTTACAAAGTCCGCGCTGCCAACATACCACGTGATACAGCTTGTTGTATGAATGGTTTTATATAAATTTAAATTTGATTTGTTTAATAGTTGGCGCGGGGGTGCGGGCTGGGGCTTAGCCCCAGCCCTCAGTTTCACATGTTCGCCCATATGACCCTTTGTCAAATGGATCACATATGTGGGATTTGGTTTTAAACTATTACAACCATACGCTTGATACTTGTCGGTTACACATTCGTCTTTGAAACGAAGCCCCTTTTGCGCTAGCGCGTGGTCGTATGGAAGACCATATGCCCATGGTCTTGGCGGTTAGGGGATGGGTGCGCCCTAACCGTTCGACAGTTTTTCCTATTCTTCGCTTATGCATGTGTGCTTGGTTTTAGCATGATTTGGAGCGCGTGAGCTAGGTTGGGCACACAGAGGTGAGTTTTGGCGAACCAGAGACAACAAGCTTGAAGGAAGAAAATGGCAGGAGGCCTATCTTCTTCATTTTTTGGCCAAATGAGGTGTCGAAAAAGCCCAGCTAGGGGTTTTTGGACATTTTGAATCCATTGGCACTATTTTCAAAGCCATTTGAAGACTTATTTTGTAGGTTTTTCACCATTGAAGTTTCAGAGAGCTCTAGGGAGCCTGAAGCCCTCATTGATTGAGGTCATGCTCAGATGCGCACAAGTCTATTTTCTATGATTGAATAGTCATTTTTGGCTAATTGTTATGCTCTGAACACATTGGGATAGGTTTCAGATCCATTCGAGGACTTTTACATGTGTTTTTTTCCATAAGGAAGCTCAGGGAAGCTTAAGGCCACGTGTAGAAGAGGTCATGCCCTGATGATCCAAGATCCGTTTTCAGAGTTCTATTAAACATTTTTGGGGTTTTTATGTATTATGAACCCAATGGTATAGTCAAAATTTCCATTGGAGTTGAAAAACAACTTGTAAAGGAATCTTTGACAAATTAATCCCAAAGAGCCAAGTCCATTGATGGAGGCTCAAGGAGATATAGCCCAGAGAGGGGTGAACTCCTTTATCATCTTGTTATTGTTGTGAGTTTGATGGTTTATTTGCTGCAAGTTATGTTTGTTGTGTATTTATTCAAAACACATATTTAACCATTTAAAAGAAGATGCATGAACTCGGCACATAATCTATCTTGCATATTTTAACACATTGAGCAAGGTTCTGTAAAGTTTATTTTAATGAAGTAGAGGGTGATTTCATAGCATAACAAGTCAGCCCACTATTTTCAGATCAGGTGGTATCAGAGCATAGTTTGTTTTTCTCATGTGATTGCCATTGATAGCTAGAGTTTTAGCTGTTGGTATTATTGTGCAAGTTTTGTGTTGAAGTTTGATATCTTGCAAGGATGGAGGAAGATTCAAACATTGATAGTTCTCATATATCTTCATTATCCAAGTTCTTTGATAAAGATATTTTGAAGGAGTTTGTAACCATGAGAGATATGGTACAAGAGTTGTGGGAAGATAGAGGAGAGAGGATTTCTCTTGAAGAGTAGTTGATGGCCATGAAGAAGGAGAAAGACCAACTTCTTGAAAAGTTGCATGAGATGGAGACTCAACTCCATGAGGCAAAGGAAACCCTTACCAAGTACATGCATGAACATGAGGTATGTAATGTTAGTTTATCTTCAAATTCGTCTCAAGATGAATGATTTGATGTTTTTGAAAATCACACAACAGGAATAGGGTCCAAGTTATTGTTAAAAATGGGATATGAAGGTAGAGGTTTAGGCAAGCATGCACAAGGCATTGTTGAGCCTATTGTTGTTGATGAAAGGCCCAAATATTGTGGTCTTGGATATGAACAAAGAGATTTAGAAAATTCCAAAGTTGAGGAGACAAGGGAAAAAGTTCGAAGAACAAATTTTGTTTCAAGTTCACCTCCTCAAGAAGGATATAAAGGTGAAAGTTCAAGAACTTTTGTTGCAAGTTCAACCCCTCCTGCATGCAAAGATTATGTTCAAGATGAATGCAAATGTGTGGAATGAAAGAGTTGTGACAGTGATGAGGACAAGAACACTGTTGATGGTCTTCAAAGGAGAGCTTGTAACTCTTCAAACTCACCTCCTCAAAGAGGCGATAACGGTGAATGTTCAAGGTATAATTCTTCCTATCATTCAGTTGCTTTTGATTATGTTAAGCATGTTAAATTTGTATGTAAAAATGGCAGAAAAAGTCCATGTACATATTGTGGTTTATATAACCATCATATTTCAAAATGTTGGAAAAGATTGACCACTTTTAGGAAACTTTACAAGCAAAGACAACTTGAAAAGAGGATGCAAAAGATTTGCGCTCATTGCCAGAAGAGGGGTCATCTCATTGACCAATGTTCGACATTGCATCCAACTACTCATCTTCCACACAAGAAGCATATGGATAAAGAGATTGGCAAGAATGGAAGAGGAGATTCCATCATCGATGTGAGTCAAGACGATTCACAAGAAGACGATTTTCAGCAGAAAAAGTCACCATTGAGTTGGCTTGGTAAGAAATGGTTAGATTTCTTGAGCAAGTGAGGCTTGCATTTTCTGTTGTAGATGCATATTTCAGCCTTATGTATGCATTTATGTTGAGAGTATGACAAGTTGCAACAATTTATCACAATTTGTATGATGCAAGTTGCATGTGAATGCAATTCATTTGAAGGCATTCTTGTTGTTGCACAATTTCGCCAAGAGGATGTAAAAGTGGGGTATGATGTTCACTTGTTACAGCCATATATATTTATCATATTCAGCTCTTATGTACCCACATGTTTCGAGTTTATGTACTTATGTTTGTACTTGAAGGAGAGTGGAAGAGCTATGCACAGGCATATGTTTTTGTGTGTATGTAAACAGTGAACTGGTGATAGTTCATCATGAATGATTCATGATTGTGTATCATGAATGTTGACTTGTTAGTTTGGGAAGGTCGATATGTTTCAAATGAGTCTCGACTTGTGTCGATGTTGTAGTTGTGTCGATCATGTTTTTCGACTTATGTTTAGTCGATGGTGTTTTTTGGCTTGTACGTCAATTTTGAATACACCAAAACGCAGGAAAACGCCATGTGATTTGATGAAGTACAAGATGCGACCATTTCTTTAAGAGAAAAAATACCTTTTTGGCATCATTTTCAGTCTTCTATAAATTTGTTTCCAAGATTGATGCTTTTCATGGTTTGTGACAAGATGTCGCAAGAAAGTTTTTGCAGCCATTGGAGAGAAAATTGTGTTGACGTCAAAGAGTTCACAAGAGGGACTTGATTCTTAGTGGGAAGGTTGGCAGTCTTCTAAGAACAAAGAGAACAGAGGGTCAGTAGCAGCCAGAGGACAGTGGTTGCGAGACATAGCTAGTTGTAGTGCAAGGCATGTCAAAGTATCCAAGTGATTGTAAAAAAGACTTTTAAAGTAGAATCAATTGATAGAACTTGAAAGAAGAAGAGTATTGAAGCTCAGATAGATAATCATAAGATTTTGTGGGTCCAAAATCCTTTCAGTGGGAAGGTGTGATCAAAATCTGGACCAGGGGTCAAAATTTAGCTCAAAAATCAAAGTTCTTGGAATTGCCTCAAAACCAATGGGTACGTAGCCCTCCTGATCATGAACCCAATGAAACTTGTTTGGGTTCAAACGAACATCGGATGAGTCATATATCGCGATCTATTTGAATCATCAAATAGGTAAAAAAAATGTGCTAATTGTACAGTCCATATGGATGCTGACGTGGCATGTCCGTACGATGACATGGCAGAATTGTAAGACACGTGGCAAGGCTAAATTGGCAGGGCCATACGACATGTGGCATGTGCTGAGTTGGCATTTTGAACGAATCATTTGAGGACACGTGGCATTATTTTGGCAAGTGGTTTGGTGCCACGTGGCCCAGTCATGGGCTGCCACGTGGCACCTTATTATTGGGTTGTTTGAGTAAAAGTTTATGGATTCCACCGTACTCGACCCCGTGACCTTCCCACTGGTCCAAGTCTTTACAAAGTCCGTGCTGCCAACATACCACACTGTATTTCTTGTTATATGAATGGTTTTATATAAATTTAAATTTGATTTGTTTAATAGTTGGCACGGGGGTTCGAGCTAGGGATTAGCCCTAGCACTCGATTTCACATGTCTGCCCATATGACCCTTTGTCACATGGAGCGCGCGCGTGGGATTTGGTTTGAAATGGTTACAACCATACACTTGACACTTTTCGGTTACACATTCGTCTTTGAAACGAAGCCCCTTTTGCGCTAGCGCATGATCATATGGAAGACCATATGCCCATGGTCTTGGCGATTAGGGGCTGGGCGCGCCCTAACCATTCGACAATTTTGCCCATTCTTCAGTTATGTGCATGTGCTAGGTTTTATCACAATTTGGAGTGTGTGAGATAGGTTGGGCACACAAAGGTGTGTTTTGGCAAACCAGAGACAACAAGCTTGAAGGAAGAAAATCGAAGGAGGCCTATCTTCTTCATTTTTTGGCCAAATGAGGTGCCGAAAAAGCCCAGCTAGGGGTTTTTGGACATTCGGAATCCATTGGAACTGTTTTCAAAGCCATTTGAAAACTTATTTTGTAGGTTTTTCACCATTGAAGTTTCAGAGAGCTCTAGGGAGCTTGAAGCCCTCGTTGATTGAGGTCATGCTCAGATGAGCACAAGTCTATTTTATGTGATTGAATAGTCATTTTTGGATAATTGTTATGCTATGAACACACTGGGATAGGTTTCATATCCATTTGAGGACTTTTACAGATATTTTTGCCACAAGGAAGCTCAGGGAAGCTTAAGGCCACATGTAGAAGAGGTCATGCCCGGATGAGCCAAGATCCGTTTTCAGAGTTATATTAGTCATTTTTTGGGTTTTTATGTATTATGAACCCAATGGTACAATCATAATTTCCATTGGAGTTGAGAAGTATCTTGTAAAATAATATTTGACAAATTAATCCCAAAGAGCCAAGTCCATTGATGGAGGCTCAAGGAGATGTAGCCCAGAGAGGGGTGAACTCCTTTATCATCTTGTTATTGTTGTGAGTTTGATGGTTTGTTTTCTGCAAGTTATGTTTGTTGTGTATTTATTCTAAACACATATTTAACCATTTAAAAGAAAATTTGCTCACACATGAACATTTAAAAGAAGATGCATGAACTTGGCACATAATCTATATTGCATATTTTAACACATTGAACAAGGTCCTGTAAGTTTATTTTAATGAAGTAGACGGTGCTTGCATAGAATAACAAGTCATCCCACTATTTTTAGATCATCAGTCTGCTCTGATACCATTGATCCGAATTATTTTCGGCACGAAATGAGAGCGGATATATAATAAAGAAATGCACAGAGATATCGCGTATATCCAATAATATAACATAAATATATCATAGATGCAACCATAAACACAGAGATAGAGTAATACACGATTTATATTAATGAAAGAAATGTACAGAGACTGTAAAAATACAGAGTGAAAGACTCGCTAGAATGGTGGAAGCTTATCTCTGAGAAGAGATGTGATGGCTACTCGCATTCGTAAGAAGATGATTACAATGAGGCTCTGAAGGCATTTTTACAATAAATGGGAATGCCAAAAGTCATATACATCCAAAAACCTAACCCTAGGAGATGAATATCCAAAAGTCATGTGGGCCCCGTTTGGGTAAGTGAGTACATCAACTTCCCAAGGTCGTAACTTTTGCATACGATCTCCATTTTAGGTGTGTGATAGCTTGTAGGAAATGTATCGTCGAGGAGATTCATTTTGGGTTCTCAACCATGCCTTCAAATATCATTTAGAACTATTATAGTGAAAAATCTTCATTTGGACCCTCAAAATGGCCCCAGAAGTTAAAACCTGCAAAAAATAGTAAATTGCCAAAATTGCCAAAAAACTGTTTTGAGCCATTTGGAAAGGCTGGGTGGCCACCAATATCCACCTGGATCAATCCTCCCTCCACAGGAAGCAATGGTCTTCATTGCATTGAGTTCCTGGGGGAGAGGGAAAATCGTTTGTTGAATCTGCATCTTGGTGGGCTGCTCAGTTTGTGGAAGTTTGTCACGAACCTGTTGAGGCTGAGGCCATTCAACAAGTTAGGCTACATGAGAGGAAAGTGTGCAGAAGGAATCTTTGCAGTTTTCTACAACCTTGTCGACCTACTTCTAATGGATAGAAGGTGCTTGGGGCAAGGCTGTAATGGTTGCAGTGTTCTTTTGTTCCCTTTTTGAACAGACTGCGAAGAAGATGAATTTTACAGTATGAGATACTACCTTGCAACACTTTTTAGGTGGAACAGTAGTCGAAACTACCTCTGGTATTCTATAGAGATGGCCCCCTAGAGAAACAATGACACTGCGGGGTCGAGACTCATAAACAGCATGGCGCTTCCACATATATGGTTGGCCCAAGAGAACATGATAGACATATAGTGGGGCAACATCACATAATACCTCATCCTTGAAGGGTTGGATGCCATATGAAAATCGACATTGTTGGTTGACATAAAGATCTCGTCCTTGGCGAGGCATGCCGATGTTGTATGGTTGCGGGTCTGGTGTTGTGGACAATACCAACTATTTGACGACCTCTGCTGAGATGAGGTTTATTTGGCTTCCTCTATCAACAATAAAATGTAGTGGGGTCCCCTTCACCCACACCTGTGAATGAAAAAGGCGCTCCGCCTCTTCAGAATCTGTTGGTTCTTTTGGTTGAATTGTTGCGGTCGCAACAATAGTAGTAGGGTCTGCGTCAATGATCTATCCTTTACCATTACTTTCAGAATCGGATTCTGAATCAGGGTTTTTCTCCTTGTATTTGATCTCACCCACCAATGATTGTTTTGAGCGACGTTCATCGGTGTTGTGCCAGGGGATTTTGTGGAAATCACACAATTTTCTGGTGTCCTTCTTTGTCTTCCCATGGCCTTTCTTTTTCTGTGGATTGGGCTAGTTTTCGAGAGACTTTTTGTTAGGGATGTATTTGTCATACTTTGGTTGTCCTGGATTTGTTGAACCGAACTCTCGTTTGTTCTGGTTCTTAAATTTCTGCTCGATTTTAACATCATATCGATAGGCAACACCGAGTGATGAGATGTCTAGAAAATCCATTTCAGTCTGGATGAATCTGTGTAGAACCCCACGGTATTTCAGAAACAAATTTTGCTCAGAATCTTTGATACCCAGCTTGGTGTGCAATGTATGGAAGGTATTGGTGAATTCTGGAACTTCTTGGCCCCTCTCTTGCCGCAGTGTGGTCCATCTCATGTACTGGTCCTCATAGTTGCCAACAGGGTAATACTGTTCTTTTACTGCTTCTAGAAAAGAAATCCCAATTGGGATCGACCCCATATATTCCAGACTCCTATGTTGAACTTTTCTCCCAGTAAGTTTCCCACCAATGTTTGACATGAGGGAGAGCTTTAAGGAGTGCGAAGGTGATCTTTTCTTTGTCGAAAAATTTGTGAACAGAGAAATAACCTTCTAATACATGAATATCAAAATTAACTTGTACCTTGAAAGGTGAGGTGCCTCCAAAGTGGTCGCTTAATGAATATGCATCTACTGCTATCGACATGCATTGAAGGATGTTGGAAAAATTCTCCATCACTTCGTCCCTCTGTCGCGTGAGAGCTTGCTAAGGCAACAGATTCATAGGATCGTCTACTCCATCATTTTTCTTTTCTTCCGCCATTGAGGGTTTCTTGTGTGTGAATGAGTGATTGTCTTAAAGAGTGACAAGCTTGAGACGCAACTTTCTATACTTGGACCTCGTCTAGGACATGCACTGAAAAAACGATCAAGAGCAGCTTGCTCTTATACCACTGATCCAGATTATTTTCAGCACGAAATGAGAGTGAAGATATAATAAAGAAATGCATAGAGATATCGTGTATATCTAATAATATAACAAAAATATATCAGAGATGCAACCATAAACACAAAGATACAGTAATACACGATTTCTATTAATGAAAGCAATGTACAGAGACTGTAAAAATACAGAGTGAAAGACTCACTAGAATGGTGGCAGCTTATCTCTAAGAAGAGATGTGACAGCTACTCGCATTCACAAGAAGATGATTACAATGAGGCTCTGAAGGCCTTTTTTCAATAAAAGGGAATGCAAAAAGTCCTAGACATCCAAAAACCTAACCCTAGGAGATGAAGTGCCAAAAGTCTTGTGGGCCTCGTTTGGGTAAGTGAGTACATCAACTTCCCGGGGTCATAACTTTTGCATATGATCTCCGTTTTAGGCGTGTGATAGGTCATTGGAAAGGTATCATCAAGGATATACATTTTGGTATCTCAATCATGCCTTCAACTATCATTAAGAACCTTGATTTTGAAAAACCTTTATTTGGACCCTCAAAATGGCCCCAGAAGTTAAAACCTACTAAAAATAGTAAATTGCCAAAATTGCCAGAAAACTATTTTGAGCCATATGGAAAAGGTGGGTGGCCACCGATATCCACCTGGATCAATCCTCCCTCCTTAGGAAGAAATGGTCTCCATTGCATTGAGATCCCGGGGAAGAGGGAAAAGTGTTTGCTGAATCTGTATCTTAGTGAGCTATTTTTCTTGTTGGAGACATTGTGCTGCTCAGCTTGTGGAAGTTTGTCACAAACATGTTGAAGCTGAGGCTGTTCAACAAGTTGGGCTACATGAGAGGATAGTGTAAAGCAGGAATCTTGCACTTTTTTACAACCTTGTCGACCTGATTTTGTTGGATAGAAGGTGCTTGGGGCGAGGTTGTAGTGGTTGCAGTGTTCTTTTGTTCCCCTTTTGAACACACTGTGAAGAAGCTGAATTTTGCAGTATGAGATACTACCTTGCGACACTTTTTAGGCAGAATAGTAGTCGAAACTACCTCTGGTATTATGTAGAGATGACCCCCTAGAGAAACAATGACACTATGGGGTCGAGAATCATAAATAACATGGCACTTCCACATATATGGTTGGCCCAAGAGAACATCACAGACCTCTAGTGGGGAAACATCACATAATACCTCATCCTTGAAGGGTTGGATGCCATATGAAAATCGACATTGCTGGCTGACATGAAGATCTCTTCCTTGGTGAAGCCACCCAATGTTGGATGGTTGCGGGTGTGGTGTTGTCAATAATCGCAATTGTTTAACGACCTCCACTGAGATGAGGTTTTTTTGGATTCCGCTATCAAAAATAAAATGCAACGGGGTCCCCTTCACCCACATCTATGAATGAAAAGGGCACTCCCCCTCTTAAGGATCTGTTGGTTCTTCTGGTTGAATTGTTACAGTCGCGACAATAGGAGTCGGGTCTGCGTCAATGATAGGTCCTTTACCAGTACTTTCATAATCGGATTCTGAATCAAGGTTTGGCTCCTTGTCTTTGATCTAAGCCACCAATGACTGTTTTGAGTGACATTCATCGGTGTTGTGCCAGGGGATTTTGTGGAAATCACACCATTTTCCAGTGTCCTTCTTTGTCTTCCCGTGACCCTTCTTTTCCTGTGCCTTGGGCTAGTTTTCGGGAGATTGTTTGTTAGGGTTGTCTTTGTCATACTTTGGTTTTTGTGGATTTGCATACCTGAACTCCCATTTGCTATGGTGATTAAATTTCTGCTCAATTTTAACAGGATATCGATAGGCAACACTGAGTGATGAGATGTCCAGAAAATCCATTTCAGTCTAGATGTATCTGTGTAGAGCCCCACGATATTTGAGAACCAAATGTTTCTCAGAGTCTTTGATACCCAGCCTGGTGCGCAAGGTATGGAAGATATTGGTTAATTCTAGAACTTCTTGGCCCCTCTCTTCCCGCAGTGTGGTCCATCTCATGTATTGGTCCTCATAGTTGCCAACAGGGTAATAGTGCTCTTTTACTGCATCAAGAAAAAAATCCCAAGTGGGATCGGCCCCATATATTCCAGACTCCTCTGTGGAACTTTACTCCCAGTAAGTTTCCCACCAATGAGGGAGATCTTTAAGGAGTGAGAAGGTGATCTTATCTTTGTCGGAAAAATTGTGAAGAGAGAAATAACCTTCTAGACGAGTTAACCATTTTTATAAGGCTTCTGCATCTATCTGTCCTTCAAATACAGGAATATCAAAATGAACTTGTACCTTGAAAGGTGAGGTGCCTCCAAAGTGGCTGCTTGATGAGGATGCGCCTCCTGCTATCGGTAGGTGTTGAAGGATGTGGGAAAAATTCTCCATCGTTTCGTCCCTTTGTCGCATGAGAGCTTGCTCAGGCAACAGATTGATAGGATCGTCTGCTCCATCGTTTTTCTTTTCTTCAGCCATTGAGGGTTTCTTGGGTGTGCGGGAGTGATTGTCTTCAAGAGAGACAATCTCAAGACCCAACTTTCTATACTCGGACCTCGTTGGAGACATGCACTGAAAAAATGATCAAGAGCATCCTGCTCTGATACCACTGATCCAGATTATTTTCGACACGAAATGAGAGCGGAGATATAATAAAGAAATGCACAGAGATATCATGGATATACAATAATATAACATAAATATATAAGAGATGCAATCATAAAAATAGAGATACAATAATACAAGATTTCTATTAATGAAAGAAATGTAGAAAGTCTGTAAAAATACAGAGTGAAAGACTCGCTAGAATGGTGGCAACTTATCTCTGAGAAGAGATGTGACGGCTACTCGCATTCGCAAGAAGATGATTACAATGAGGCTCTGAAGGCCTTTTTACAATAAACAGGAATGCAAAAAGTCCTAGACATCCAAAAACCTAACACTAGGAGATGAAGCACCAAAAGTCATGTGGGCACCATTTGTGTAAGTGAGTACATCAACTTCTCGGGGTTGTAATGTTTGCATACGATCTCCATTTTAGGTGTGTGATAGCTCATTGTAAAGGTATCGTAGAGGAGATTAATTTTGGGGGCTCTATCATTCCTTCAACTATCATTAAGAACCTTGATCTCGAAAAACCTTCATTTGGACCCTCAAAATGGCCCCGGAAGTTAAAACTTGCTAAAAATAGTAAATTGCCAAAAAATGCCAAAATACTATTTTGAGCCATTTGGAAAAGGTGGGTGGCCACTGATATCCACCTGGATGAATCCTCCCTCCTTAGGAAGCAATGATCTCGATTGCATTGAGTTCCCGGGGGAGAGGGCAAAGCGTTTGTTGAATCTACATCTTGGTGAGCTGCTTGTCTTGCTCGAGACATCGCGTTGCTCAATTTGTTGAAGTTTGTCACAAACCTGTTGAGGCTGAGGGCGTTGAACAAGTCGGGCTACATGAGAGGAAAGTGTGCAGAAAGAATATTTTCACTTTTATACAACCTTGTCGACCTGCTTTTGTTGGATAGAAGGTGATTGGGGTGAGGCTCTAGTGGTTGCAGTGTTCTTTTGTTCCCCTTTTAAACAGACTGTGAAAAAGTTGAATTTTGCAGTATGAGATACTACCTTGTGACACTTTGTAGGTGGACTAGTATTCGGAACTACCTCTGGTATTCTGTACAGATGACCCCCTAGAGAAACAATGACACTACTGTTACACGTTATTTTCGTCGTCCCTATGATCGTTAATGATGTAAACCTATTTGTTTCCTTCAGAAGGGGTCAGTAGCCTGAGCTCCTAAAGAGAGAAGGGATAAGAACTTATCCTGAGTAAAGAAATTGCTTTTTCCTTTGTAAAAACCTTATAAAAAGAGAAGTTCGCAGGTTGCACTATAGCCAGGGTGCGAGAATGACCCATTCTCGTAGGTTGCACTATAGCCAGGGTGCGAGGTGTTCACAGGTTGCTATATAGGCAGGGTGAGAGAATGACCCATTCTCGTAGGTTGCACTATAGCCAGGGTGCGAGAATTCCAACACGTGGGAAAAATGAGCATTTTTGCGAATCTTCTAGAAGGAGAAGCTTCTATGGTGAGGTGGAATCCGAATGGTTTTGATCTTACTCGCTTTCATGATTTAGTGGGATCATCCTAACCTCCTCACCTTATCTTCTTCAACTTATAAAAGGAGAGGAATTCTCATGGAGAAAGTTAGATTGGATGAGATTTTGTTAGTTTGCGTTCTTTGGCTTGGAATTATTGGCTTGGTTAGAGTGGCTTTGAGATTTGTTTTGTCAAGATAGATTGTGAGTAGCTATCAGATCTATGGTTTCAGAATCCTTGGAGCAAGAAGTGTGTGGGGAATGAAGGAAAGTTGGAAGGGACCTTATGACATCAAGGCCATGGTTGTAATCTCTCTTTCACATTTAATATGATACAATAATATAATTCTTTCCTATAAAGCTTGTTTTGTTTTATTGTATGATTCCTTGATCACATACATAGGTTTATATTGAGTTTATACTATTGCTATCACTTCGATTGGTTTGTATTGTTTTGATTTTGACGATACGAGAGCATTGGAGTGAAGCAGGAGCAACAAAGATCAAAGGAAGCGATCTTAAGGTATGTTCTTTGATCGTATCTTCTAGTACATTCAATAGTTTAAATCTAAGGAAAGCATCCTATTATGTCCTGTTTTGTTCTAGATCCAGGTGGATCTAGGGAGATCTGTTTGTGTCCGCACTCACGGATTTATCCAATAACAAAATTGGCGACTCC
>ML783158.1:851979-926635 GCA_009831015.1 Picea engelmannii | reverse complement strand
AGATCCTTCTAGAAGCGAAAGCTTCTATTAGGTCTTCTTACATCCGCCTTATTCTATTTTATTGAAAGGTCTTATTAATATTGACCTTTATTACATCCGAATACATTGATCTACCTATGTGCGGGTTAGGACCTTAACAACTTCCTCGAGATGTAAGCGATCACTCGACCATCTTGCATGACGACTCCGCCTAAGCCTTCCTTGGATGCGTCAGTGCATACCAAGAATTTCGCGTCCATTTCTGGGAGTTTTAGTATCGGTGTCATTGTCAACAACTTCTTGAGCCTCCAAAATGCTTCCGCACATTTCTAGGTCCAAAAAAACTACTTGTTCTTCTTCTGCAATTCCGTGACAAGATTTGTTATCTTCAAAAATACCTCGACGAAACGTTGATAGTATCCTGCTAAACCCATGAAGCTACGCACTTCCAAGGCATTCGTCGGTGTAGGCCATTCCATAATACCCTCAACCTTTTTTGGATCCAAGGAGATACCTTCATCGGAGATTACATGCCCTAAGTAGTGAATCTTCGATTGATAAAACGAGCATTTGGACAACTTCCCATACAATTTATTCTCTCGCAGACACTCTAGTACCAAGCGTAGGTGCTTATCATTCTCCTCCATCATCCGAGAGTAAATCAAAATATCGTCAATGAATACTTGGACAAACTTGTCCAAGTACTCATGGAACACCCCGTTCATTAGACTCATAAATACCCCTGGGGAGTTTGTCACTCCAAACGGTAAAACAATAAACTCATAATGAGCAAACCTCATCTTAAAGGTGGTCTTAGGGACGCCATCCTCCTTGATTCATAATTAGTGATACCCTGATCACAAATCAATCTTTCAAAACACCATCACACCCTTCATCTGATCGAACAAATCATCAATCCTTGATAATGGATATTGATTCTTGATCGTTGCCTTGTTTAATTGACGATAGTCAATGAAAAGTCTCCACAACCCATCCTTATTTCGTATTAAAATAACAGGCGCACCCCACGGTGACACACTAGGACCTATAAGTCCTAGGTCCATTAGCTCCTTCAGTTGCATTCTCAACTCCTGTAACTCTGGGGTCAACATACGATAAGTTGTTTTCTCTATTGGTTTAGTCCCTGGTTTTATGTCTATGGTAAAATCCAATTCCCTCTCCAGTGGCATCCCAGGTAACTCCTCTAAAAAGACATCTGCAAACTCTCTCACCAACGGAAGGTGTTCTAGACCTTCCACTATTCCCTTCTCATTTAACACAAGGATCACATAAAGCTTACATCCCTTGTGCATGCTCTTCCATAGCTGCAAGGAAGAGATGAACCTCAGGGAAACTCCCTGGTTCTATCCTACAATCACGCATCTATGTCCCTCATCATCGGTCAAGCTCAACCATTTTGTCTTGCAGTTGAGTATCGCCTCATGCAGTTCCAACTAGTCCATAGCAATAACGATGTCATAAGATCCTAAGATCGTGACATATAGGTTGACCCTGGTGATAAAATCTCCCAGGTTAAGGGTACAACCCATAACCTTTCCTCCAACCTTCTGTTTGTCTCCCGAAGCCATCTTTACAAAGCTAAAATCATCATGTTCCACTGCCTTTACCTTAATCATTTTTAGTGCTGCACCAGAAATGAAACTCTTAGTAGCACCAGGATATATCAATATACTAAGGGTTTGTTCATCGACGATACCTGATGTCTCGAGCACAGTCGACTGGTGCTCTGCCTAGCGGTTATTCACCACAGCATAAATCCTATGGGCCTTGCCCAAATATCCCAAGGTAGTGGGTCCGACCGATCCAGACTCTCTAGTCCTCTCCATGGGGTAGTCGCGCTTGTAGTGAAGCTACCCACATGTACAACACCCCTTCTTCAGTCCAATACTCCTAGTACCCAAAGTAGAAGTTGATGGCCCACCAGCCTGGAATCCTGGTCTGTTCTGCTGAACAGGCCTAAACTTCTACTGTTGCGATCGACATTGTTATTGATGTGGTGGTCCCTGATAAGGTGTCCACTGTTGAGGCATTGGTCGTCGAGGTGTAGTGAAAGTGGATCTTCTCTAGAATCCACGATATCATGACGTCTATCTAATTGGTGTCTGATACTGTTGCACACTAGATGATATCTACCCTGCTGGTCTCGCTAGAGTCCTGCTATGACCCCCACTAATAAGATCCTCCTCTACTATGAGGGTCTTCTGGGAGACATCATGCAAGGTCTAAGGCATCAGAATTCTAACCTTTGCACATATGTTGACGTTAAGGCCAAACACGAATATGTTGACCTTAAGTTTCTCGGTATTAATATGTGGAGCATACCGAAGCAACTCCATGAAGCAGGCCTCGTACTTAGGAACCATACGACCACATTGTCGTAAACATTGAACTCATTGAGATGATACTCAATGAATTCCTTCGATAGGTACCTCTCTCGGAACTCTTCCTCGAACAGTTCTCATGACACGTCTTCACTGACCATGTTCAATTGTGGCAGTAGTGTCTTCCACCATAGAAGAGAACCCCCCTTCAATTGAAATACCACCATGTATACCTTCATGTTGGAGGTATAGTCGCAAAGTGAAAATCACATCACCATATTCTCCAACCATGCCTCGACAACCGCATCTTCTGGGGCACCAAAGAAATCAGGGAATTTGACCTTCTCAAGTTCGTGGTGAATGCTACCAGTACCAACCAGAGTTCACGGTGGACCCTCAGGGGGTACCAACGCCCTAGCCTCATCTCTGTCCAAATGACTGATCAGTGCCTCAGACATCCAGTGAAAATACCTCATCAACCCAACCACATCACCCATCGCTATCTTCTCCTGCCTGTTAACCTGTTCATCTCCCTGGGGATTACACCCCTCAGGCATGGATGCTACTGGAGATGTCATGCCTCCTCCCCTAGAACCCCATCATTTTCCTCTGTGGCATACTCTAACCATGATTACCTRCACAAAAACAAGTCAACTTAATTAAAAATATTATAATCAAATATCATATCAACAAAATCCATAGTGTTCCCAAGTCACAGGCTAAACCCTCTATGATACCATGTGTAACGTCCCARCGTTACGACTACAAGTGAAGAAGAAAGTGCAATTTTTTTTTAAATATAGGACGAAAACTATGATTACAACTAAACAAAACATCTGACGGCAAGCACCACGCCTGTAGGACAACAAACATACAACTACAACTCCACGCACTAGCACAAGAGCAACTGGGAGAAACATTTGTAAAACAACAGGGAGAAATGACTACCCTCCCGACACAAACATGACCATGACTACAATCTAAGAGACAACATCCCCATCCCGACACACCGACGTCGACGACCAATGACTAGAACCTCAAGGGGAAAAAACAAAATGCATGAAGGCGTTACAACCCAAGCACAAACAACAACTTACAATGATCAACAACACTCACATAGGAAGCACAGACTTCGTCCAAGTTATCAATCGCCTTGATCCAATAGGGCACGCCATGATCCCCTCATTAGGATTCATGTTGTCCCTAGGTGAAAGGTGTGGCGATAACCATGGTGAAACATAACCTATATGGACCAAAGACTCAAGATGAATCCACACACTAGGAGCCTAACAAATGAAAATAAGACTACACCCACACCCCCAAGCAACAGGTCGACAAGACGCAAGATGGCGTCACTGTAGGAAAAAGCACAAGAAGAAACACGAATTCACCAACAACCCAACCCTTTGAGGAAGAGGTTTAAGTGCGAAGGAGTGAACGCTGACCAGGCTAATAGAGACCTAAAAGTTATCATATGGCGTCCTAAGTTAGGCACTGAACAAAACAAGAAACGTTGATTAACAATACCCACTATCCATTAGATTAAGTGGACTACTAAATCATGTTGCTTATATAATAATTGGTTATTGTCTAAATTAACAAGTCTAAATTAATCAATAAATACAAATCTAAATTTAACGGTTTAACAATATACAAAAATAATACAAAATCAATATATAATGTTGTTAATGTAACCTGTTAACAACATTAGCATAAAATTCTATTAACACTATTAATATACAATACTATAATTATAACACTATCAACAATATTCGATGTCTTTCTTTAATCCATTAGATGAACACAGTGTCCTTTAGTTCTATTTTAAATTAGCAGTAAGAATCTTGGTGTAATTAATTCGCTACAAGCATGTTGGTTAAGACATTCAAAATTAATCGCTAGGAATGTTGTTCAATCTATACTATATTGTTGCTGGCTATTATTATACATAACACATATAAAAATACTGTCGCACATATTATGGTTACTGTCAACACTGGCCTACTATCAAATTTACTACCAAAATTATTGTCGGTGTATTAATTAAGTGCTGTCAAGAATCAAGTGTTACTGTTACATCATAGCCAGGGGAAATATAACTCCCTGGCATAAGTGAATATGGATAGTTGTTATATAAATAAATAGAAGGAATGCTACTGCCAATATCTCGAGAATTGCTGCCATGACAACATATTTAAGATTGCACTACTAATCACAATGATAGCATAAATTAATTCCCTGAGATGGAGTTACTAATCACTGTCTATCAATTCAAGGTATGCTGGCTAAAATAACCCAATCTTTGTCCATAATTACCAAAAATTGTTGACTTCAATCTCCCACATGAAGCCTATTAAATACATGAAATATGAAATAGCTAAATATTAAAACAAGATAGTGTGGTAAAAGGAAGGAAACCGCAGTCATTTAATTCCTGGAAGGGATGTCAGCAAAAGTCATGGATGTGCGGTTATTTAATTAAGGTTATTGTGTCAAAAGAATCGCAGGGAAGGATATGAAGGCACAAGGCGAAAGTAAAACGGAATGGACAGGGTGAAATTAAAATGGAAAGGAAAACTCAATCCATCCTAGTAAAACTTGGGTGATTCAGTCATGCAACAGATTCGAAGTAAGACCCTCCCAATGCATCAGTAAGACTCAGTCCCAAGGCGTAAGTAAAACACACTGAAGTTAACGCAAGGTAAAATTTGTTGACACTAAAAGAAAGAAGACGAGATTTTTGTAAATAAATGTGTCGAGGAGGTCTAAATAAATGCCAGAGAGAACGTTCCTTAAAGACCCCAAATCAAAAGGGGGGAAGATGGGTAATCGCCCAAGAAGATGCGTGTGAAGCAACACGATTTGGCTAAGGATCAAGGTGTAAAGGATCACAGAATGGGTTGTAAGAAGCATTATGGTTGACGTTGAAGGATGTAATCATTAAGTACATATATGCTCAGGGTTCGCTGTCCATTCTTTTTTTAAAACCGATAAAACAAAATCGTCGCCACTGGTTATGAAATCACTAAAATTACAAATGCTAACCCTTCATTTAATTGTGAATAAAAATTCACGAATTTTAATAGTGAGTGCAAAATCGCTGCCAGATTAACTGTGTGTCAATTTTGTCTTCTAAAGAAACTCACCACTAGTTATAAAATCGTTGAAAGTACAAATGCTTACCCTTTTTTTAACTGTGAATAAAAATTCTCTAATTCTAATAGTGAGTGCAAAATCGTTGCGAGATTAAAATTACTATGTGTCATTTTTTTTCTAAAGAAACTCACCATTGGTTATAAAATTGTTGAAAATAAAAATGCTTACCCTTCGTTTAATTGTGAGTAAAAATTTTGTGAATTTTGATAGTGAGTGCAAAATCGCTGCCAGATTAAAGTTGTTGTGTGTCATTTTTTCTAAAGAAATCGTTGAGTTCAGTAAAAAAAAAATGTTGGGTAAAAGATGGGGTCTTCACAAAAGAATGAGTGTGCAAGTTGGGGTCTAACTTAAAAAACACTAAGGTTAGCATCTCAACGCTGGAATAAAAATGTAGAGATCTCCATTAAAACACTGGGAAATGTCATTGAAAAGTTGCATAGATTTTATCAACCAAGGCGCAATGAAATTCCAAGTTTAAGCCACTAAAAGAGCAGAGATGATCCTACCAAAGGCGAAAGGATAAACCATTCTGAAATGAATCAATCAACGCAAGGTTTCACATTCTCAGAAATGCAATGATGAGATGGAAAAAAACATCCTTCTCTCATCATCCATGCACAGAAAAGAAGGGCATTAGGATCTATAGGTTTATTAACACTGAAGTGACGACCATCGATCCGGCTCCTGGCCAAATGCTCAAGTGTGGACTGATGATATAGAGATAAGGACGAAGTAAAAAGCACAACCCTTCACAACAAATCAATAAAACCAATAGGACAGTCGCAACATTCAGGGATCGATTGCCAAGGGTATCAATTCAAGTAGTGAGTTTAAGCCTATGGGGAATTTAAGTTCTCAGTTAAAACGCTAAGTCAAACACTTTCTACACAATTAAAAGTACATAAATGAAAGTGTGAGTTCAATAGTAATCTACCATGCAGAATAAAAGCATGTGTATCGTAGCCAAAGGTGACAACTCTGAGTCGTAGTCCCACATTCTCCATGCAGCTCCCGCTTTCTGATTGACGAGACTTCACTAGTACCTCCCAGCCAACACTAGGGGTACTCTTCTTCCCCCTTAGCCCCCCAACCCACAAAGGGGCCACACACACTAACAAAAGAACGACTAGCTCCCAGCTTGCCTCGCAAGGTTGAGCTTCCACTCTTCACCGAGTTGGGTATCCCAACTCCCATAAGATAAGTCAGTCAAGTCTAAAATTCTACAGAGTAACATTACGCATAAAAAAAGAGATCCATTATCCTCCTCATCCCTTCTTTATATAGAGTTTCTAACTCATTTCTTTCCCAATTTCCCTTTGAATTTATTGCTTAAAACTTTAATTTAGAAAAATCCTCCATGTAGATGTGTCAGCCATCCCCTTTGTTGCACCTAAATTTAATTTCAATAATTATTTAATTACTCCTATTTCCCTCACCCACCTAAAAACATTCCTAGAATTTCTCCTAGGTGTCTCCATATTCCCTTACACATTTTAATGACTTACCCCCTTACTAATTTACTAGTTGAGTTCAATTTAGAAAGTTCTTAAAGGAAATACTCCTTACTAAGTTAGTCATTCTTCTTTTTCCTTATGTTTCCCTTTATCTTTATGTTTCCCTCTTTTTCCCTTAGTTTCCTAATTCTTTTAATTAGCAAGTGTAAGAAATTACCTTTTTCCCTTTTTCTTTTTAATTAATAAAATTTTAATTAGCATAAGTAACAAAACAATTATTTCATTTTTGTTAAAAAGTAATGCCCTAAAGTAATTTGATTTTTATAAATTAAATGAATAGCTTACCCCCTTCTCATCACATGTTTAATCATGATTATTTTATTTATTTATTTATTTATTTTTACCACAAGAATCACTTAGACTTAGATTTTATTTTCCTAGGTTGGGTGACATTTTATTAGGGAAATTGTTTTTAAATTTTTCTTATCACATTATTCGTTCTAAGGCCATCTAGGTTTATTCACTTATTATTTAACAATGCGACGTGCCCTTCAGTATGCACTAGGTGCTCCAAGGGTGCCACTCGCCTCATTCTGTTTCCCTTGCGAGACGTGCCTTTTAGGATGCATTACGTGCTCCAAGGGTTCCACTAGCCTCTTGACTGACTTGGTAGACATCAAAAACCCCTGGAGTTAATACTCTCTCAGGTGATGTTATGGGAGACTAAGGGCCTCTAAGGAATAAGGCCCCTTCCTTATTGCGCACCATTTAGAATCATCGTGAGGGACTATTGCAGTCTACCCTCACGACATCGTGGGTCTTCTCAAACTAGGTAATAGGTAACCTACAGTTCGAGCCATAGCGGGAGTGCTAGTAGGTTGTGGCAGGGTTGTTTTACACATCTCTCCCTCAACATCTCTAGTAGTCATGCATGACCCCTCTACTACACATGTGAGTCAGTTCAACAAGCTATCGTCAGACTACATCATCAATGAATCATGTCAGAAATATAATCAATAATCATAACATCTAATCAGATGTGCATATGTCATATCAACAATAATAAAAACCCAATAGTCCACTCCCTGAATCGATCTATAGTTCAAGGGGTTTTATCGATGCCTCTGCATCCTCGAGGTCCAAAATCCTGCACACTCAGGAAAACCGATTCAATATCACTTGTCTATGTCAATACAATAAAATAACATGGCATCAATCCATAACGCCTCATAATCATAATCAAATGCCCAATAGTATAATAATCTGGATCGCTTGCAAGCAAGTATCCTCAAAGAATAAGTTCGATCAGTGCACGCAAGAGAGGGATGTTACATTCAGTTGTAAATCATTTAAATTAATTTAATACGGTTACTAATCAACTAAAATCTGTAAAAGTGGAATTTGATGATGAGTTCAGAGCTCTTCTAATCTTGTGCTCATTGCCAGAAAGCTAGAAAAGCTTGGTCATGGATGTAAGTAACTTTGTCTCTAGTTCAAATACTTTAAAACTTGATGATGTTGTTGGTGGTATCCTTAGTGAGGAAATGCGATAGAAAATCACAAGCGAGACATCAGGTAATGCATTGAACATGTAGAACAAGGGAAGAAAAAAGGATAGAGGAAAGGGCTTAGGGAACCACGAGAATTCTACAAAGGGAAGATCCAAATCTAGACCAGAAAATATAGAGTGATGGAATTGTGGGAAAAAAGTACCTATGAAGAAATACTGCAGAGCTCCAAAGAAACAAAGAGATGGACAACAAGAGAAAAATCAGGAAGAAAATGTAACAGGTGATTTGTTACAAGATGCTTTTATTATTTCTATAGACAATATTTCTGAGTATTGGGTAGTATATTCATGGGATTCAATTCATGCCACACCCCATAAGAAACAGTTTCTAGATTATGTTCAAGATGATTTTTGACATGTTCATTTGGGTTATGATGCACCATGAAAAATTGTTGGAATGGGAAAGGTAAAAATAAATGAAAGAAATGGAAACCAATGGTTGTTGAAAGAGGTAAGACATGTTACAGATATAAGGAAAAATCTAATTTCAATAGGGTAGTTGCAAAGTTAATGTTGTATATCCATATTTATAGATAAGGTGTGGAAGGTCACCAAAGGATCATTGGTGATAGAAAAAGGAGAGAATGTAGGTGCATTGTATTTATGTACTGGTAATACTAAATCTTCTATCTCTTTAGCTTCTATAGGAGTGGATACAACACTATAGAATCATAGGCTTGGACACATGAGTGATAATGGGATCCATATACTTCAAAGAATAAATTTGTTTCCAGATCTTAAACAAACTGATTTGGATTTTTGTGAGCATTGTGTTTATGGAAAACAAAAGAGAGTCATATTTCTCAGAGTCCGAAAAGAAAAGAAGAGTGAAAGGTTAGAGCTTGTGCATACAGATGTATGGGGACCATCTCATGTATCATCTCTTAGTGGCTCTCATTATTATGTTACTTTTATTGATGATGCAACTACGGAAAATTAGGTTTATTGCATTCGAAAAAAAAATATGGTGTTTTTGATACTTTTAAGAAATGGAAAGCTTTGGTTGAGAATGAGACAAGAAAAAGGTAGAAGTGTCTCAAATCAAAAAATGGAGGTGAATATTGCAGCAAAGAGTTTGATGATTATTGTTCATACCATGGGATTCGTAGAGAGAAGACAATTCCAAGAACACCACAAAAAAATGGTGTGTTAGAAAGGATGAATAGGAAAACCATAGAGCGTGCAAGGAGTATGAGATTGGATGCTGGTTTTCTCGTATAGTTATGGGTTTATGTTGTATATGTTGTTGTTTACTTAATAAACAAAGGATATTCAATCTCTTTGGATGGTGGAATTCTAGAGGAAGAATGGATAGGTAAAAAGGTAAACTATTGTTTTCTGAAGACTTTAGATTGTGAAGCATTTATCCATATTGATAAAGAAAATAGAACAAAGCATGAGGAAAAATACAAGAAATTTACCTTTATTGGATACTGTGTTAATGATTTTGGTTATCGCTTATGGGATTATGAAAATAAAAAAAGCATTAGGAGTAGAGATGTCATATTCAATGAGAAGTTCATGTACAAAGATCATTTGCAGGAAAAGAAAGAAGAAAAATAAAAACTAGAATACACAGTGCTTGATGATATCATTCAAAAAGAAATTCCAAAGGAAACAAAAAATCAAAATTTACAACAACAGGAGCAGCGGGAACCTCAAACTCCTGCAAGTTTTATTAGAATATCTACCAGGTTAAGTAGAGCCCCTGAACGATAATTTCCTTCATTGTATTATTTATTTTTGACAGATTATGGTGAACTAGAATGTTATGAAGAGGCAATGCAAGTAGACACCAAAAAGAAGTGGGAGTAAGGAATGAAAAAAAATGGATTCCCTGGTAAATAACCAGACTTGGGATTTGGTTCAGTTGCCTAGAGGGAAAAGAGCATTACAAAATAAATGGTTTTACAAGTTGAAGGAAGAAGATGGAGGCAAAAAGAGGTATAAGGCTAGACTTGTTGTAAATGGGTTTGAACAAAAGAAATGTATAGATTTTGATGAAATATTTTATCATTTTGTTTAAATCACTTAAATTAGGAATATTTTAAGTCTTGTGGCAATAGAAGATTGGAATCTTCAATAATTATATGTAAAAACAATTTTTCTCCATGGGGATTTGGAGGAAGATATTTATATGCAGCAACCACATGGGAATGAGGTCAAAGGGAAGGATAATTTTGTATGCAGGTTGAAGAATATCTTGTATGGCCTAAAGAAAGATTCAAGGCAGTGGTATTTGAAGTTTGAAAAGTTTATGACATAACAAGGTTATAGTAGATGTCATTCTGATCACTGTGTTTATTTTAAAAAGCTAGAAAATGGAAGTTATATTATCTTGCTATTATATGTAGATGACATGATTGTTGCAGGGTATAATATGTAGGATATAAATGTTCTCAAGAAGAAATTAGCTAATTCATTTGCGATAAAGTATTTTGTTTCCACAAAAAAATGCTTGGTATGAGAATAACAAGAGACAGGAAAAATTACAAATTGACGTTGTCTCAAGGTGCGTACATAGAGAAGTTGTTGGAGAGGTTTAGAATGAAAAACCAGTTAGTACACCTTTGGCCAACTATTTCAAAATAACTAAGGAAATGTGTCCCAAGGCAAAGGAGGAGATAAAATACATGTCCAGGGTCCCTTATTCATCAACAGTTGGTAGTTTGATGTATGGGATGGTTTGCACAAGACCAAATATTGCATATGCAGTGGGAATTGTAAGAAGGTATATGAACAATCTAGGTAAACAACACTGGGAGGCAGTAAATTGGATTCTCAGGCATTTGAGAGGCACTTCTACTCAGGCATTATGTTTTGGAGGTTCATACACTATTCTACAAGGATATTTTGATTCAAATATGGCAGGTGATAAATATAGGAGGAGGAGAACCATAGGGTATGTTTTTACTATAGGTGGAACAACAATACGTTGGATTTCGAAACCACAAAAAGGCTACTGTACTTTCAACAACAAAAGTAAAGTATGTTGTTGCTACAGAGGCTAGTAAAGAAATGATTTGGTTACAGAGGTTTGTGGAGGAATTGGGAAAGAAGAAAGAGAATAACATGTTGTATTGTGAATATGAGAGTGCCATTAATATTTCAAAGAACTCAACCTTCCATTCGAAGACTAAGCATATACATCTCAGGTACCATTTCATACGATCCGTCTTGGAATATGTACATTTGAAGTTGGAAAAGATACACACTAGCCAGAATCCTGCAAACATGTTAACTAAGGAATAACCGGGGAGTGTTGATTAATTAGGTTGATTTTCATTGATGTCAACCCTTGAAGAAAGTCCAGTAGCACAAAGGTTTGGGTAATGGACACAAGGTTTTTTTGTGGATAATGGTATGTGTTTTGATATATTTTCATGTAAGACTATTCTAGATGGATATTACATGTCATGGACTTTCTGGTGGTATGTGGAACATCACATAACTCCTCACGGTTAGAGAGTTATGGCCATGTGAAGTTGGATAACCCTCATGAGTCATCTAGAAGCCTCAAAAGGTCAAAGTAGCAATGTGTTTGCAAAACAAATTATTTAAATAATAAAGTTAATTGAGACCTCCCTAAAATAAATAAATTTGGATGCTACATGAAAGTATAAATAAGAGGCAAAGTTATCTCATTTAATTACACTTGAACCTATTGAATATCATTGAATATCTATTTTGTGAAAGGTTATTGGGAAGGTATTATTGATAGAGAAAAGTGTGGCAGGAAAAGTGTGGTAGGAAAATTGTGGCAGAGAAAGTGCGACAGGAAAATTGCGAAAGAAAAATCGCGGTAGAAAAAGTGCGACAGAAAAATCGTGGCAGAATAAGTGCGGAAGAAAAATTATGGCAGAAAAATTGTGGCAGAAAAAGTGCAGCAGAAAAAGTGCGGCAGAAAAATTGCGACAGAAAAATCACGGCAACAACATGGTTGGGGTCTATTTATGAGATATATGGCACATCTTATTTGAGGTATGTTTTTTGAGCTAGGGTTTAGCTCTTGAGATGGTATTGGATGTTCAATATTGTTGCATATATCAGATTTGTTGAGAGATACAATTGGTATTTTGTTGTTGGTATTTGGCATATGGGTATTGGTATTTTGGTTCTGATGTGTTGCTAAAGTTGTTGGTTTATCTTGAGGCTACATAATAGTGAGGTTGTGGAACATGGTTTGATGTAAGGGTTTATGGTATTTGGTTTATGGATAGAGTGATGAATTGTTAGATAATTGTTTATGGTTATATTGGTGTATGTCTTTGGTATATGGTTGAGGTACATGTTGGGTACATGGTTGAGACAAGTAGTTGATGAGTTGACACATACATGAGGAGTATAGTTGATGAGTTGGCACATACATGAGGTGTATATTTGATGATTTTGGTACATCTTGATGAGTCAAGGTTGATGCATGGTTGATGCATGGTACATGAGGTTGATGCATGGTTGATGCATGGTACATGCTGGTTCAGGTTATTGGTACAAGTTTTTTGGTTCAGCTTGATTGGTACACGTTGTTATAGGTTATTGGTATAGGATAACAATGGCAAGTTGATAGTGGAAGTAGTTGATTCAGTGACAGTGACAGGTTGTCTACATTTGGCATTTATATTTCAGGGTGGTTGGACTAGGAAAGGATAGGTGGTTGTAGACACCTTTCGATTGTAGCTGAAGAAGTTAGGGGGTTGTAGCCTCCTTCTGGTTGTAGCCAAAGAATTGGGGAGTTGGATATTCCCTCAGGTTGTATCCTGAGAAACTAGGGGGTTGGAGCCTCCTTTGAGTTGCAGCTGGAAAAAAAAGGAAGTTGGTGCTTCCAATGAATGTAATTTTTCAAGACATATAAGAAAAAACATTATGTGGTTTTCTCCTTCTTCGGGTTTCCATGTAAAAACATTGGTTTACCGTGTATGTGTATAATTTCTCATTTGTTCATTATTTATTTACTATGCAATTATTCGATGATAATGCTACACTCATATAACACTTGAATTATATGGTTAAAAATGATTAAATTTCTCTATTACCGATTCACCCCCCCTCTCAGTAATCAAACAATTGGTATCAGAGAAGGTTCCTTCATAAATCAGTTTAACCATTGAAAGGTATATCATGGAGAGAAACAAGATGTATAAAAATGGAATACCACAGTTTGATGGACAYAAGTATGCATTTTGGAGCAGAAGGATGAAAACATATATACATGCACAGGGATTTGAAATTTAACAATCAGTTGTAGATGGATACAAAGAACCAACAGTTACGCYGACAAATGAAAGAGCAATAAAACCCAGACAAAATAATTCCAAAGCCACAAATGCACTTTTGAATGGTCTTTGTGAATCATTTTACACCAAAGTTATACATTGTAAATCCACTAAAGATATATGGGACAATCTCCAAAATATTTATGAAGGAGATTCAAAAGTCAAAGAAGTAAAGCTTCAAACTTACATAGGTTAGTTTGAATAACTAAAGATGAAGGAAGATGAGGATATTGCATCTTACTTATTACGAGTTGATGAAACAGGAAATGCAATCATAGGACTCAGAGAAGAAACTAAAGAATTTGTAATTTTTCAAAAGGTACTAAGATATCTCCCCATGAGATTTGATCCTAAGATATCAGCCTTGGAAGAAAGAGAAGATCTAGACTCAATAAGCATGGACGAACTACATGGAATCTTCACAACATGTGAAATGAGAAATGAACATGAAAATCCAGATATAAAAGAATCATCTTTCAAAGCATCCAAAAGGTCAAAAAAAAGGGAAAGCAAAAGGAAAAATAACATAGTAGCAACAATGACATCTCAGAAGATGATGAAGAAATGACCAACTTTGTTAGAAGATTGAACAAGGGAACCAACGACAAATATAAATGTAATTTTCCTTTGATTTGTTTTAATTGTGATGGCATTGGTCATTTTGCTAACAAATTTCCTCATAAGAAAAAGAATAGGAATGATGAAGATTACTCAAATATAAAACAAACATATAAAGGAAAAATAACCACAAAGAAAGTTTTCAAGAAAATCTTATGCACCAAACAAGAAATATCATCATCAGATGAAGATGAAGTCAGTGATTGTGAGACATAAACATTTCTATTCATGGAAGTAGAAGACTTTGACAAAGAAGATAACGAAGAATAATATGAAGAGGCCGAAGAAGAATGTGAAGAGGAATAAGTCAACTTTCGAGAACAATTGTTGTGTGCCATAGAAGTTATAAGAAGAGAAAAGAATAAAAACAATAAGCTACAAGAAGAACTAGAAAATAAAGAAGAAACTCAGGAACTAGAACAAATGATTACAAATTTGAAGGTTCAAATAGAAGAAGATAAAAGAGTTGAAGAAGCACTCAAATAATAGCTAGAAGAAAGAGACAGGATCATTGGAAATTTGGAAGCAGAGATTGTCACACTAAGAAAGGATATTCAAAAGAAAAATATGCAGAACAACTCAAAATTTTTGGATGACATTATCAACAATCAAAAACCTCATCATGACAAGCCTAGACTTGGATACAATCATACAGAAAAGGGATCAAGCTCCAAAACGACAGAGCAAGAAAAAAATCCAGAAAAATCTATGCAGAAACAATCAAAGGGGATAGGAAGATATACAAGGAATATTATAGGGACACTCCTCCACTGTAAAGATTCATATTTTAGAATCAACAACTGACAGATAGGCCTCCAGAAGAAGAAGGATTCAGAAGAGAAACTCCTTTTAGAAGATCTTCAACTCCCGGGTATCAAACTATCTTTTTTGGTTTATGTTATGCATGTAATAATTTTAGACATAAAGTTATGAATTGCAGACCTAACAGAAGGAACATATACAAATTTGAAAGTCATACACAAAAGGGTTATCCAAGAAGGCCTAGTGAAATATAGAGAAGAAGTTACAATAGGTTTGAATCATTGAGCACTGAAGTGGAATGCTACAAGTGTAACAATTTTGGACTCATGGACAAAGATTGTAGAATAAGAGTTCCTCCTAGAGAACCACAACAGAACAATAACAATCATAGACAAGAACCTTAGAAGAGAACTTGGATAAGAAATGAGAATCAATATAGCAATGAAGAATGCACACTCTCTCTACAAGCTAAGCCAAATAAACGTGGTTGGTATGTTCACAGTGGTTGTTCAAAACACACGACAGGTGATAAATACAAATTTCTTACATTAATAAAGGAAATATATGGATAAGTCTCCTTCGGAAATGATGATTCAACTAAAATCGTTGGAAAAGGCATAGTCAGGATTGGAAACAAGAATACAAAGGAAGAAAATGTTCTCCTAGTAGAATATATGAAACATAATATTCTAAGTGTGAGTCCAATGCATGACAAAGTTCATAAAGTTACTTTCGATTCGCAAAAGTGAGAGACAATAAAAGAAGGTTCAAGAAAATTGGTTGCGACAGCTACAAGAACTTCAAGCAACATATACGTACTAAGTGAAATTGGAAATGGAAAGTGTTGTCTAGGAAAAAAAGATGAAATTTGGATATGGCATAGAAGAATGGGTCACCTACACTTTGATAACCTTGTCAAATTCAACAAAAAGGAAGCAGTTAGAGAAATTCCCCGGATTATGAAACCAACCAACACTTTATGAAAGCATTGTCAACAAGGAAAGAAAACAAAGACTATGTTTAAATCAAAAGAATATTCAATGACAAGACCTCTGTAAATTGTCCATATTGATCTATTTGTACCAACTACAACAAAGGGTTTAAAAGGTGAAAAATACTTTATGTTATTAGTTGATGATTATACAAGAATGAATGCAGTTTTCTTTCTGAGGAATAAGTCATAAGCTTTTGAAAGCTTCAACGTTTACAAGGAAATGGTTGAAAATGAAATGGATTCAAAAATCAAATGTTTGAGATCTGATAATGGAGGAGAGTTCACTTAAAATGAATTTATGGACTATTGCAGTAGACATGGAATAAAAAGGAAATTCTTCGTTGTTAGGACACCTCAACAGAATGGAGTTGTTGAAAGAAAGAACAGGACAATACAAGGAATGGCTCGAACAATTTTAATCGATTCCAAATTGACAAATATCTTTTGGACACATGCGGTGCATACAACGGTTCACATTAAAAAAAAAAAAATGCTCATAAAAAACACTGACAAAACTCCCTACGAGCTATGGAAAGGAAGACTAGAAAATGTGAAGCACTTCAGAGTATTTGGAAGCAAATGCTACATCAAAAGAGAATATGGAAGAATGGGAAAGTTTGACTCTCGTGTGGACAAAGGAGAACTTCTTGGTTATTCAAGTACAAGGAAATAATACAAGTGTTACAAATTGAAGTTGAACAAAGTTTTGGAAAGAATCAATGTAACAATTAATGAAACATGTGGACGTGAATTAAAGGAAGAAGAAAATGAATCAATAGAACAACTTCATGAACAAGAAGAAGAAGAAGAAGTATAAGGGCAATATGAAGAGGATCATATAGAAGTAGAAGAGCATTTTCAACAAGTTCCTCCAAAGAAACCTAGCAAACGAGTACAAAAGAATCATCCTTCAGATCAGATTATCGGAAACAAAGATGTAGGAGTTGAAGAAGAATCTATTCACTAGAACAAACACACCTAGAAATCTCATCTACGATTGAACCAAAAATTTTTGAAGAGGCCAGCAAGGATGAATTTCGAAATAAGGCCATCGATGAATAATTTGATCAAATAGATAAGAATGACACTTGGGAATTGGTTCCAAGACCAAAGAATAGGAATGTGATTGGCACAAAGTGGGTATTCATAAATAAATTGAATGAAGATGGACAAGTTACAAGGAACAAATCTAGATTGGTATGCAAAGGATACGCATGGGTTGAAGGAATCAACTTTGAAGAAATATTTTCTCCAGTTCCCGGAATGGAAGAAATCTGATTTCTTCTAGCTTATGCATGCTCCAAGAATATTAAAGTGTATCAGATGGATGTGAAATTAGTTTTTATGAATGAGGAACTTGAAGAAGAATTCTACATTGAACAACCAAAAGGATTTCAGTTGTTAGAGAACGCAGATTATGTGTGTAAATTGAAGAAGGCCTTGTATGGTCTAAAACAAGATCCTAGAGCATGGTACTCTAGACTAGATAAATATCTACAGCAGGAAGGGTTCAAAAAAAGAAGTGCAGACAACAACCTCTACATCAATGTAACTCAAGATAATATTTTATTAAATGAAGTTTATGTTGACGATATTATTTTTGGAAGTACTGGTGACAGGTTAAACCATAMATTTGCAAAGGATATGSAGAATGAGTTTGAAATGTAATTACTTGGAGAACTATCTTTCTTTTTGGGTCTTCAAATATGTCAAAGCAACCAATGAATTTTTATTTCTCAAACTAAGTATATCAGAGAAATGATAAAGAGGTTCGGAATAGAATATTGCAAACCAGTTACCACTTCTATGCAAATCAGTTGCAAGTTGAGAAAATATGATGACTCAAAGTCTATAGACCAAAGGAAATACATGTCAATGATTGGTATCTTACTATATTTGACAACATCCAGACCAACTCTAATGCAAGTATATGGATAGGTGGCATGATTTCAAAAAACACCAAACGAATCACATGTATTAACAGTGAAGAGGATTTTCAGATATCTCAAAGGAACAAATGAGTTTGGGTAATGGACCCAAGTTTGTTTGATGGATAATGGTATGATTTTTGATATATTTGCAGGTAAGACTATTCTAGATGGATAGCACATGGCATGCCATTTCCGATGGTATGTGTAACATCACATAACTCCTCACAGTTAAAGAGTTATGGCCACATGAACTAGGAGAACCCTCATGAGTCATCTTGAAGCCACAAAAGGTCAAAGTAGTCAAAGTGTTTGCAACCGAAATTATTTAAATAATAAAGTTAATGGAGAACTCCCTAAAATAAGGAAATGGGGATGCTACATGAAAGTATAAATAAGAGGCAAGGCTCTCTCATTTAATTACACTTGAACCTATTGAAAATCATTGAATATATATTTTGTGAAAGTTTATTTAAGCAGGTATTATTGATAAAAAAAAGTGTGGCATGAAAAGTGCGGTAGAAAAAGTGCAGTAGGGAAATTGCGGTAGAGAAAGTGTGGCAGAAAAAATGCGACAGAAAAATCACGGAAAAAAAATCACGGCATAAAAAGTGCGACACAAAAATCACGGCAGAAAATGTGCAGCAGAAAAATCACGATAGAAAAATCGTGGCAGAAAAAGCGCAACAGAAATATCGCGGAAAAAAAAGCACAGCAGAAAAATCGTGGCAACGATATGGTTGGGGTCTATTTATGAGAGATATGGCACATCTTTTTTTAGGTATGTTTTGTGAGCTAGGGTTTAACTCTTCAGATGCTATTGGATGTTCAGTATTTTTTCATATATCAAATTTGTTGAAGGATATAATTGGTATTTTGTTGTTGGTATTTGGCATATGTGTGTTGGTCTTTTGGTTGTGATGTGTTGCCGAAGTTTTTGGTTTATCTTGAGGCTACATAACAGTGAGGTTGTGGCACATGGTTTGATGTAAGGGTTTATGGTATTTGGTTTATGGATAGAGTGATGAATTGTTAGATAAGTTTTGATGGGTATATTGGTGTATCTCTTTGGTATATGGTTGTGGTACATGTTGGGTTCATGGTTGAGACAAGTAGTTGATGATTTGGCACATACATGGGGTGCATAGTTGATGAGTTGTCACATACATGAGGTCTATATTTGATGATGTTGGTACATCTTGATGAGTCAAGGTTTATGCATGGTTGATGCATGGTACATGTTGGTTCAGGTTATTGGTATAGGTTGTTTGGTGATGTTTGATTGATACATTTTGTTACGGGTTTTTGGTATAGGTTGACAGTGGCAGTGGTTGATTCAGTGACATTGACATGTTTTCTACATTTGACATTTATATTTCACGACGGTTGGACAAGGAAATTATAGGTGGTTGTATCCACCTTCCGATTGTAGCTGGGAAAATTAGGGTGTTGTAGCCTCCTTCTAGTTGTAGCTAGAGAATTGGGGAGTTAGAGATTCCCTCAGGTTGTACCCTAAGAAAGTAGGGGGTTGGAGCCTAATCCCAGTTGCAGATGGAAAACAAAGGATGTTGGTGCTTCCAATGAATGTAATTCTTCAAGACATATAAGAAAAAACATTATGTGGTTTTCTCCTGCTTTGGGTTTCCATGTAAAAACATTGGTGTATTGTGTGTGTATTATTGCTCATAATTTTATTTTTTATTTACTCTGCAATTATTGGATGACAATGCTACACTGATATAAAATTTGCATTATATGGTTAAAAATGATTAAATTTCTCTATCACTGATTCACCCCCCCTCTCAGTAATACAACAGGGAGAAACTGAGTTCCTCCTTAGTTTCATTTGGTCTTCAAGCATGAAGATGAAGATGAGAAATTGTCCATGTCCAAGAAGGATCATATTCCATTAGATACAACAACGGTGGAATTGTTGGGATCAGTGTCCAAGTGGGAGATTGTTGGTTGTCAAGCCTGATTATCTTTCTGATTCAGAGGTCTTTGTTTTAAGTCGTGTTTATACCCCATGAAGACTTTACATCGCAGAATAATGTATACTCCTCCACATGGGGGGTTTACCACTACTGCGGGGTATTGGGGAAAGCAAGCCTCCATTGAGGGTTTGGGGGTGAAGCTCCCGAAGGAAAAATTGCCTTGTAAACGTATATTGTAATTTTATTGTAAATCTGGACCGTTCCTTATAAGGTCACAAATATGATGGTATAAGTTATGTTAGGATTTTTTTCCCTAGAAGGTAACCCTCTTTTATGAGGGAAATGTATTACGGCTATGTATCATGGTGAATATTGTATTCTGAGAGAGGAGACTATGAGAAAAAGAAGAGGAAATTACAACGGGTGTGTTGTATGTTGTATCCCTTCATTTGTTGGATAATAATAAAGGAAGGACCTAGAAATTTATCTGGTGGACGTATCCCACACTAGGTGAACCACATATATCCATGTCTCTATTTTTTTGTGTATCATTTGTGTTTTACTTCCGCATTTGTTTTATTTTATTTCTCTGCTATCTTGTTTTTTTAACAAAACATTGTTTTTACATCTAACTGTTCAAGATGCAAATATTCTACTTCCACAACACTTCAAATAGTCCTAATTGAAGTCATTTTAACAACAAGAGAAAATATTTCATCAAAATATATACCTTTCTGTTACCCATGATTTTGGTCATCATGATGATGTATTGATGATGGTGTACTCAGGCTCTTCATTAGAACTTTCTCCTGAGAAAAGTTACCTTCATCTCTTTCCAGAAATCACATTTTTGAGGAAGGTTTGCATACTGCTAATACATTTGCCTGCGAGAATGCATGATTCTCGCAGGCTGCCTTAAGCCAGGGTGCGAGAACTTCGCACTGTGTCTAACTGCTAGGGTGTGAAATCTTTCTAAAGAAGGGAAAAAGATGAATTCTCGAAGCTTCTAGAAGGGAATCTTCAAGAAGGATGAGATGGCATTTGAATGGTTATCTAAGTAATGTATTTCCTGATATTTTTGGATCATTCTTATCCAAGTAACTAATTCATTCTCTCCTATATATTGAGGGGATTCTCATGGAAAAGGTTAGAAGCAAACGAGATTAAGTGAGACATTGGAGAATTGGTGAAAGATTGTATGAAGCACTAAAGCTACAACAGCTAGGGAACTCCAGCAAGTTTATCAAAAGTGGTTGATCTTCTTCATGCAAGTGAGGAAGTGTGTGTGTCAGAGCTAAGGGCCATCGAAAGGAAGTTTGCAACATCAAGGCTCAGGTTGTAATCTTTACTTTCTATCAATATGATACAGTAATGTGTCCCTTTCCCATAAAGTTAGTTCCACTTTATTGTATAACTCCTTGATCATATACATAGATTGATTGTTGAATAGATTGTGCTTTCTTCACTTCGGTTGGTTTGTATTGTTTTGATCTTGACTGTACGAGAGCACTGGAGCGAAGCAGGAGCAACAAAGACCAAAGGAAGCGATCATAAGGTATGTTCTTTAATCGTGTCTTCTAGTACATTCAATAGTTTAAATCTAGGGAAAGAGTATCATTTTGTCTTTCTTTGTTCTAGATCCAGGTGGATCTATGGAGAACGGTTTGTGTCCACACTTAAGGATTTATCCAATAACAAAATTGGCGACCATACTGAGGATCAATCCCATTTTCTTAGTGGCTTTTTGTGTTTTTCTGTGGCCATTTGCTCTGGTTTCATTTTTTTCCTGTCCTATCAGTCTCTGAGTCTTCAGGATATCTTGATAGAACTTCTGAGTCCAGAAGCCTTTTTGAATTTTACTTCATTTTTCAAATTTTTGGATATGTTCAGGAATTATCGCATTGCACTTCATCGCAGCCTGTGAGAATTTGTAAGGTTCTCACCGTTCTCATAGGGTTCAGTGCAAGGTTCTCGCACCTTGCTAAAAGGTCATCTGTGAGAATCATAGATTCTCGCACTGTGTCATATTGCTTGCCTGCGAACACGATTTTTCAAAATTTTGAATTTGAGTTTTGGTCTTTCTAACTGCCCAGATCAGTTGAATCATCTCTTATGGGTTTTCTTGGACCATTGATTGATATATCTCTTGCTTTAGTTTTCATGCGTGAACAGTCTTAGGGTTTCAAGGCTTTTCTTGTCATTTGTGGCTTGACTTTCATTTCTTGACTCTTCTTGGAAAAACCATTCTCTCTGACTTCAAATTATGAGTGTGTTTGACTAGTTAAGATCTAGTGATTGGTTGAAAGTTAAGTTTGTTGGTTTTCTCATTTGTTTATTAGTTTGAAAAATCATTTTCTTATGCAATTGAGAATACTACTTTGGTTTGCTTTGAGTTTTTTCTTTCATTGAAAGAGTAGATTGGGTTATTTGCTTGTTCCTTGATTTGATTTTCAGAACTCTCACTGTCATAGTTTGAGTCCTTTTTGGAAAGTGAACAACAAGTTTTTCTTTCAAAAAAAGTTTTTGTCTTTAGAAAACATTGCAAAATCAAATTTTAAGAGATCGTTGAAAGCATTTGAAAGAGACAAAATAGAGAATTTTCATTTGATGAATGATTGTTTGCATTGACATTTGAAAGGAAATTTTGCAATATAATTCATGGTTGATCTGAAAAACTTCTCTCTCTCCCATATATAGGATTCATTGAATGAAACGTAATACCTTTCATTCTTATCCCTGCATTATTGGGTCAAAGTCATACAACATAAGTTTCACTTCCGTTACCTTTGAGTAAACAACAACTCTTAAAAACATTGCGTAATCATAAAATTTATCTAGTAACTCTTTTCTAGGGATCTTTTACACCAACATTTAGCTAGGCTAGCGCTTTGGAGTAGGAAGAGAGAAACACTCTCCAAAAGCTCAAAACACACAGTAGCATATTGAGTTAGGGAGTGTTAAAGTCCATTTGCAACATATTGTCCTGGGAAGCCCTTCTAACACAATGGTCAAGCACTAGGTCACATTGGTGTTGGCAGAGTTACTCACCCTGCTTTGTTGACATCAGTGTAGAGATTGCACGTATTACGGGGGTCACTCAGAGGTATACCCACAATGATGAGTGGAAGCCTTTTGAGTTAATTTCAGGCTAGATACCCTTCCCTTGCATGCGGATCAGACTGTCGACTGTTCCCCCAGGATTTACTGTTGTTTGTGGTTACCTTAGTGGCCTATCTCTCTAGGTTCTTACCCAAGGTGACTATGAAGGGGAAAGTCTTCACGGTACCTGGAATTGACGTTGATCAAAATCACTCGGGCTCCTTGGAGGGTATACCCATGATTATGTGTGGGAGCTTGCACCAGGGTGTAAGTCCCTTAAGCAGGTCATCAGCATAACTTTTCCACGCTCGCCCCGCCCCTTCTCGTCTCGTTGTTGCGACGTTGGATTTCATCACCAACTAGTGGCTTTGAAATTAGAAGGTCTTGTTTGCCTGGTGATTGCTTCCTAGATTTTGTTTACTAGTGCATGTTGTTTGTTTCTCGAAGTTGACCATAAGAATTTCTTCATGGAGTTTGTCACTTGTTTACAATTTCTCCCCCACGACGTTCACGTAGAATGCAAGGTTTATCTCCAGAGCATCTGGATGGTTCTCAACCCTTGCCTACCAGTACACCTGAGGGCTCTCCTCACCAGAGTTAAGTCCCAGTTTTTACCCCACAACACGTGGAAATAAGTGACGTCCCATTTGTCACCACCCCGCAAGTAGAATCAACTGAATCTCTAGAACCTTTTCGAATCACCAATACTATAGAAGACTTTCGAATTCGCCGTGGTGAACGACCTTTTATGTGATTACCTTCTTCCGAAAACTTAGTTGGTACTTCTTCTGGATCACCCATTGGGCCTTTTCCCGGTGTAGAAGGCCAAGATCCTTTTTGGTCTGCAGGTGATTTCCGAAGGGCCCTTTTTAGTCCTGATTCGCCCGTGGTCTCCAAAATCAACCCTCCGATGTTTTCTGAGACAGAGACTGTACCGATGAATACCACTTATCATTTTACTCTCCCTGACGAGATGGCCCATATCGCGCATACTACAAGTGTCCCAACTGGGTTTACTACAACTGGTCTCCCTCCTATCAATACCCCGTGAATGCCTGATGTCAACCCGACACTACCAACCGATTACCATGTGTTGAATTCTTTGTTGAATGCTTCCAATCCAAAACCTCCGCAAACCCCAGCCGGTTCTCCAGGTGGTCCTCCTTTTCCTGGGCACATTATTCCCGGTTTTATTCCGACACTCCCTCAATTTCCTTCTGGCATTCCTAATCCTAGTGGTACTATAACGCCTATTACATCAAACTTGCAGATTCCCGTTGGTGGACAAGGTGGTATGATTCCATTTCCTCTTACCGAACAAAATCCACTTACTACACAACCTATGATTGGCACACAACTTCTGGTTGGAACTCCACCTACTATAGGGGGACCAACCCCACCTTTTGGACAAAATATACCTCCTTCTTTGGCACAATATTGGAATCAGATGATACAAAATCTTCCTCAAATGACTAGGGGGCAACAAACTGTCCCTACTATAGGCCAACCATATCTAGGTATACCCAATCCTATTTGGGGTCAGGGTCACAATGCTCAAACTCAGGTCCCTACTCAAACTCAAGGTTACCATCCTTGGAATTACTATCCTCTCCAACCACCACCGAATCAGCCAGGGTCTTCCCACTATGGGCAGACTGCATACGGTCCTATTGGTTTGCCAACAGGGCTTCCACCCCAAAGTCACTAGTACCCGTAGGTGAATCGACAGTTACCTTCTCTTGCTACTTTGGATTTTCCAGACTTGTCTAGGATTCTAAATGATCCTATTCGTCACTCTCCCCAATGGCCTGTTATTCCAGCCAAGCTTCCATCAGACATTCCTAAATTTAATGGCAAAGTGGGAGAGGACCCGAACAATCACGTTATGACTTTTCACTTATGGTGTTCATCCAAATCGTTGATGGATGACTCTATTCGTTTACGTCTTTTTCAACGAATCCTTGTTGGTTCTACTGCAAAGTGGTATATTTAATTGCCACGAGGTTTATTCTCTGATTTTAACACCCTAGCTATGGCTTTCCTTACACATTACCAGTTACCGATCTGTTATGATACTGGGACTGATATTTTGACTTCCTTCAAACAGACTAAAGGCACTCATATATCAAATCATATCCATGAGTGGCGAAGGAGACGACGTCTCATTAAACTGGAACTCCCTGATCAGTTACTGGCAGAATGGTTTACAAAATCCTTTGTGAATGAAATTGGTAAAGACATTTCCATGGGTGGCGTTGTTACGGAGGAGCAGGATATAATTCGTTCTCAATATCTTGATCTCGTTTATTCGCAAATGGGAACACTTTACGATTTTCTACCTGAATTACCTCGTCCTGGTACTTCCAACACTTCAACTACTCCAGTTGCCTCGCATGTAGCTGATGGTGTGATTGGTACTGCCCACATCCATTCACATTTTGTTTCAAGTACAACCCCTAAATCTACTTCTTCTAATGTTCAAAATGCTCTGTCTCCTGCCACTTCCACCAGTAAAACTTCTGAGGTGAACGTCGTTCAATCTACCCCGACCGGTAAAAATAAATCGAAGAAAGGGAGAGGCAAGAATAAGGAGGGAAAAAATAATAATCAAACAAAGAAAACTAAAACCCCTCCTATTAAAGATCGGGATAAGAGAAAACCACAATACCCTTGCCTTATCTGTGGTGACGATCACTACATGAAGGATTGTCCACGACGTGTCGAGGTTACTAAGTTCCTTCAAGGAATGCCAAAACCATCTACGCCGACAGTCTTGTCCCAACCCTTCCCGTCTCAACAATAGGCTCAGTTGGTCATCCATGACCAACCATCTACTTCTACGACATCATATTTTTTGATGTGTACCCATGATTCTAAGCCAAACAATGTTGCACTCACGACTAGAGCCAAAGATTATTCTCCGTCTAAGGAGAAAGTTGATGATTTACCTCCTACTTTGGTTCAACCCTCTCCACCAACTCCACCTACAAACGGTCCTCTTCATCTCGAATGATCGAATCTTGATACAATTCTGCGACCACCCCCAAAAGGTGTCGTTAGGAAATAAACATTCAATCCTCATGCTCGTGTGACCCAGAACTACAGCATTGTGGAAGATCTAGCCTAGGCACCTTCAGTGATGTCATCCCTTGAAGTCCTTCAGTCTTGTCCTGCACAACGGAAGGCTCTGTTGAAAGCTATAGGTGGAATTGACCCAACAGATACGAATTTAATAGTCTTTGACTTGGAAGATCACATTCCAAGGTTACCCCCTCAACTCGCGTTTCAAATTCAAGTTGTTGTCTCTGACAAGAACATTTGTTGAACTATTATCGATGAGGGTACCTCTACGTGTGTAATGTCTTTTGTTTGTTGGAAATCCATTGGCTCTCCTCCCTTAAATGAATCACAAAATAATCTGAAAGCCTTTAATGGCTCTGGTTTTAAGCCTTACGGTGTTCTTCCATCGTTGCCCGTTACACTAGAAGGTAATACAGTCCAAGTTTAAGTGGAAGTCTTTGATGCTCCCCTTGATTATAATCTTCTGCTTGGTCGTAGCTGGATAGATTCTATGCGTGCGGTTGTGTCAACACTTTTCCTTGTAGTACGTTTTCCTCATCAAGGAAAGGTAGTTACTGTTGACCAACTTGCCTTCTTCAATTCCGATACTTGTACTGGAAACGTGTCGTTTATAGGTAAAACCCCGCCGTGTTACGAGAATGTCGGTGTAGGCCTTTTAAAATACTCTTCGTTGATGGGTACTTTCCCCATTCTGCCACCCGATGTTCCACGCCCGTCCGTCATTTCTATAAATATGATCTCCACCATACCGCATGAACTTCCTGTGTCTTTCGACCCTTGGATAGTCCCTGATCCTGGAGATCACACTCGTTTCGGCAACGTCATGCCATTAAGTCCGGTTGAGTCTGTTTATCAGGCCATTCAACCGACAACACCTTCTACCCCCTCTCTTGATGAGTTGTCTCCCGATCCTTTCCATGTCATCTTTTCCACTGACGATATGATCATGTTCGTCATGGAGGACACCCCTTGGGATGATGGGCATCATCATTCCATACTCTTTTTGGAACAACACACTCTCGAGAACTACCAACAGATTTCGACTCCGTCGACCGTTGTTGTCATATCGACCGTTCCCGGATCTACACCTGATGTGTTTTCCGAAGGGAACCTCAGTAATATCTCTCCCACGATTCCCATTGACATATTTATTAAACCTGGGATAGTTGAAAATGTTCATATTGGAGCTTCGTGTTCTCCGGATGAAATTGTCACCTATACATCTCTGTTCAAATAATTTCATGACATCTTTGCCTGGAGCTACGAAGAAATGCCAGGTATCGACTCTGCTATTGTTGTACATGAGATAAAGACATACCTCGGAGCTAAACCTGTCCGACAATGCCTTCGTCCATTCCACCCACGTAAAGCGGCAGCTATCAAGCTCGAGGTTGAAAAAATTCTCAAAGTCGGCTTTATTTATCCCATGGCTCTGAAAGAATGGGTTTCCAACCCTGTACCAATTGATAAGAAAGGTGGAAGTATTCTTGTTTGTGTTGATTATAGGGATATTAACAAAGCCTGTCCAAAAGACAACTTTCCAGCCCCTTTCATCGACCAAATTGTCGATGACTGTGCCGGAAGTGAAATGTTCTCTCTCATGGATTCTTTCTCCGACTATAATCAAATTAACATCGCTCCCGAGGACCAACATAAAACTGATTTTATTTGTCCTTGGGGTACTTTTTCCTATAGGAAACTTCCCTTCGGTCTTAAGAACGCTGGCGCGACGTTTCAACATGCTATGTATTATGCTTTTCATGATATAAAGCATATCGTTCAACCCTATTTGGACGATTTACCAACTCATTCTTTACACCGAGTCGATCACCCCACTCATCTCCAAACCATTTTCATTTGTTTTCGGTTCTATCGTATTCATTTAAATCCTCATAAATGCATTTTTTGCGTAGAATATAGCCATCTTCTAGGTTTCATTGTTTCACATCAAGGGATGCGGGTAGATCCTCTTAAGGTTGAGGCGATTCTTAATCTCCCTCCTCCTTCTACACTACACCAGTTGCAAAGTTTGCAGGGGAATGTAAACTTTCTTTGTCGTTTCATCCCTAATTACGCCGAGATTACTCGTGGTTTTACGCGGCTACTAAAGAAAGATTCAGAGTTCGTCTTGGATACCGTGGCCAACAATGCTTTTGAGACTTTGAATTTGTCCCTCACGCGAACTCCGCTTCTCTTTCCTCCTGATTATAGTCGTGATTATTTTCTTTATCTTGCTTCCTCAGAGTATAGCATTGGCATGGTTCTCGTTCAAGAGGATGATTCACACAATGAACATGTTATTTATTACTTGAGTCGAAGTCTCACATCAACTGAAATCAAGTATCAACATGTTGAAAAACTGTCTTTGGCTGTCGTTCAAGCCGTTCAACGCTTTCGGCATTATATTATCTCAAGGAAAACTACAACGATTTCTCATTGCAACCCTATGCAACACATTTTGACACGTCAATTTCTAGGGGGAAAATACTCTAAATGGATTGTCATACTCTCAGAGTTTGACTTGGAATTCGATCACGCCAGGTCTAAGAACTCCTTAGTTTTTGCTGAGTTAATATGCGATTTTCCTCACTCTGCCACGAAAAATGTAGCAGTAGATTCATTACCTAATGAATCTCTTTTCCTTATTAACACTGACGATCTTTGGTATGGAGATATCATTATATATCTCCAAACCCAAAATTTTCGGCCTTCTTTGTCTAGTACTGAACGACGTCACATCCATTATCAAGCTCGTCAATACATTATCCTTGGGGATACTCTTTACCATCGGGGAATCGACTCTGTTTTTCGACGTTGTATGACATTTGACGAAGCCGAGAAAGCTCTGAATGACTGCCATTCCAGAGCATGTGGTGTTCATATGTCTGGGTATGATACTACCCAGAAGATCTTACGCGCAGGGTATTTTTGGCCTTCCTTGTTGAACGACTGCATTACTGTCGTTGAGAAATGCCATGCCTGTCAGACCTACAATCAGAAAATTTGGTCACATCCTGATCCTCTTCATCTTGTGGTCTCAGTTGGTCCTTTTGTGAAATGGGGCATTGATTTCATGACATGTCACCCTCACTCGGCTGGGGGGCATGGTTACATCATTGTAGCTGTTGATTACTTTACAAAATGGGCCGAGGCGATGACGACATTCGATAATACTGGAAAGACTGCAACGTTGATTCTTTTTAACCATGTCATAGCTTGTTTTGGTGTTCCCCAAGCTATCATCACTGATCACGATAGTCATTTTAGGAATTTTATGATGTCTGAACTTACGGAAAAGTTGGGTCTTCGTCATGATAACTCAACACCCTATTATCCGCAAGCTAATGTCCAGGTCAAAGCAATCAACAAAGTTCTTATAACTATGCTTCAACGGATGATAGGCATTCATAAAACAAGTTGGCACACGATGTTGTTTTCGGCATTGTGGGCGTATCAGACATCTGTCAAATCCGCTACTGGGTTTATACCCTTTCGATTAGTCTATGGTGTGGAATCCATTCTTCCTATAGAATGTGAGATACCTTCTCTGAAGCTAGATGTCGAACTCTTACCCAATACTTCTGCTGAAGAAGAACATCTATTGTATCTGATGCAATTAGACGAAACTCGACGTGATGCCACTCTAGTAATAGAAGCCCAGAAGAAACATGTCAAGGCACAGTATGACAAGCATGTCAAGCCTCGCGTTTTCTCAGAAGGTGATCTTGTTCTTCTCTATGAACAAGATCGCGATGTGTTAGGAGCTGGGAAATTCGAACCAAGGTGGCGAGGTCCTTATATTGTTCACCGAGTTTTGGAAAAAGGAGAATATGAGTTGGTCGATTACGATGGTATCCTTTTGAGTGAACCCGGGAATGGGTTGTACTTGAAGAAGTACTATGCATAAATAATTTGTGCACAAGTACTTGTATTTTATGTATCATACTTTGTGTGTGTTACTTTAGTTTTCTTTTGACGTTATCTGGTCTCTGCCCTTATGTGACGTTGTGTTTGATTGCCAGATGTCGGAGTCTTCGCTACCCTATATTGGCTTCGCTGATGGAGCTAGTCATAGTACTCATAACCTAGCTTTCGTTGCGTGGGCAATCTATGCCCCAACAAACAAACTTATATCTTTACGAGGTGTATGTCTTGGCCGTGCAACCAACAACATTGCAGAGTATAGCGCCGTTATTGAATTATTGGTTGATGCTATCTCACTTGGAATTTTTCATTTGGTTGTGCGACTTGATTTGCAGCTTGTAGTACTACAGTTAAGTAATATCTACTCTATTCGAAGTCCTACTTTGTTATGGGTGTATTTGTGAATTCGCCTCTTGGAACGTTATTTTGATCGCATTGAATATAAACATATTCCTAGATGTCTTCATACATTAACAGATGCATTGGCTAATTATGTATTGGATATACATTTGAACAATTTATAAATTAAAAACATCAAAATTCACACATTATAAATTAAACGGTAGAAACCATCTGTATATATAACGATCAAAAGAGTTTTTACAAAACGTTTGTCCGAAGACCAAAATATCAAAATTTGAAGCTCATAGCTTCTACAAAGTGATGTCACGAATGACGTTCACGGTAACAGACGACTTCCCTAGCAACCCTACGGAGCAGTCGACCCATAGCTGCTGATACCCCTATAGTGTGACATTGATCGTGTCGTGGAACCTCTTCCAGAGTCATATCTGGAATGTCTGCTGTCAGGCCCTCTAAATTTTGTTCCACCACCTGATAATCTTCGTCATATTGTGGTGTTGCTACTGCTACCTCTCCTCATCACTGGATAGGAGAGGTGCCAGGAGGTCTATATGGTCCAACATCTGTGTTATCAAAAAAAAAATTGTGTTAGTCTTTGGATAAATATATAAAAAAAAACATTTGAATATGACAAAAAATTCAAAAACATTTAAAAAGAGAAAATAGGTGTACTTCTTACCGAGGTCTCCCCACTGAGCGTCCTCAGGCAGTGCTAAATCTGGATCTCCTCAGAAATCCAACCCGGAATAAGTGTATTCATCGACCATCAACATCTGGTTTTGAAGCCAGTCAAAGAAAATATCGTTGTACTTGACAATTGGTCCTGCCACGTGCTGGGCCATGAGCCGACACCATCTCAGCATTCTTGGATCCCTAGGACCTGGGAAGTCCCACTCAACCTGTAGTCTAAATACGGGGACCCTCTCGAGGAATAAGGACACTAACAAAGATCCATACCCAAATTGTTTCAATTCACCTCGCCTGCATTTGGTTAATTGCCTTTTGATACTGCGAAGCACATCATCTGCCCAGTTGAATACTCGAGGCTCAGTACACTCGATGGCGTACTGGAAGTAGCTCTGTAATGCCATATGAGGAGTAGAACTCCCAACCATCCAAGCTATAGTAAAAAGGATAGTGCGGAGGGTCAAGTCTTGTACCCCCCAGATAGCCACTTTTCCCTTTTTCCTCTCAGCCTCAGGTACACAGTATTGATTGCAGTACTCACTCATCTTTATCCCACCACCTCTACTACTGGTCATGATGACATAGTACCCCCGTCGGGATAATCTGGTCAAAAAGTATATGTCCTCAATGTCTATGGACAATGTGTGAGCTCCTACATTGAAAACCTGCTGATCTGGGTCCCACATACGGACCAGGTACTCTAGTAGTCTGACTTGGGCCCTCATGCTCGAGATGCGGAAGTATTTCAAAAGCCCACAATATCTCAATGCAACTATGGTAAGAGGATGAATCTCAGCCATTGCATTATCCTCCTCATGTTCTCTTTCACGCCACTCAAGCACTATGTTTATGGCTATTTATCTGCACAAGGAACATAAAAGGAGGATTAATAGCTTTTTCATGCTTTAGAGTTTTTCCATTTGGCTAAAAATTTAAATTTTTTTGGGTTCTGCAGTTCTCACAGGTGCCTCATTTGCACAGTGCGAACAACTTGCAGGTGACTCAAAGCTCACCTGCGAGAATGCATCGTTCTAAAGGGCCCGTATGGGTTGCCTGCGAGAATGCCTACGTGCATGTAGGGTTCAAAAAACAATTTGAAACTAAAGAATTAACCAATGAAATTCAAAGTTTAAACCATGAAAATGTCAAAAATGAATGGCTTACCTTAATGCTGCAGACGACTCGTTGAATGATCTCTTGTAGCTCCCGAAAATCAACGCCAAATTTGGAGGTAAAAAAGGGGGTTTTGGAGTTCAATAGTGAAAATGTGAAATGATGTGGTAAAAAAGAGTTTTGACTCATTTTATTTACTTTTTACTATGTCATTTTGGGTTTTTATGCTTATTTATTGTTTAAACCTAGTCCCTAATATCAAGATGAGTGTGATGACTTGCAGGCATGATAACATTGATGATTACATACAAGGATATGAACATATTTTTCTTCGTTATGGTGTGTTTTTTATTGTTTTTCATGGTTTTTACATAAAACCTCGAGCGTCGTTTTTATCCGTTCTTGCGCTCGTGAAAAACATGAGAACGTGATCGAGCATAGTTTTATCACTTTGTCGGGATCAACAAGGTTATACGAAAAATGAACCCCCCTGGAGTCCTCTTTAAGCTCTTTTCAGACTCTCTAAACATGAAAATATCGCCGAGCGACCTTGCTATTTTCATGCTCGCTAAAGTATTTGAAGTACGCGTCTGGTGAGAGATAATTTATCTCTTTTTCGGTCTCATCCAGACTATTTTACGAAAAAGGAACTGAGAGAGTTCTTTTTTAAGTGTTTTTCCAAACTCTATAATCTTGAAAAACCTTCGAGTTTTCTATCTCTGGACTCGTTAAACAAACATTGACAGACCCGTGATGGGACAAAACCACTCCTTCATAGGGTTCGTTAAATATACTCCGAGGGACTCGTCCGAAGGATGAGCTTATATCAACAAGCATATGTTATCCTCCTCAAGCTTGCGTAAAAATAAAGAGGTACTTGCCAAAAATGGTGGGGGAAAATTTGGGAAAGGGATATGTTTCATTTTCGTATTGATTGGCAGTAAGTGTCTATCTTGAACATGACACCCCCCTATTCATCATTTGAAGACGGTTTGGGAAATCCATTTGTCTCTCTTTCGATTGATTACAAGGTCATTCCATGTGTCGTATTTGAGTCAATGCTGCCAAATCATTGGTCATGTCATTCATATGTTCAAGAGAAGTCCATCTGAAACCTATATTGAGTCAGCCATCTGCAGTTATCCATTCTCTCCGTGTCAGCCTTCCCTATGTCCAGTCCAATTTGCAACATGCTCTATTTCATCTTCAAACTCTGTTAATCATTTCGTGTCATTGATGGGGGATACATTAAGGCCCTCCTGTGACGAGTTTTGTTCCGTTGACTTCAACTCATTATCCGAAATCAAGACTTAGAAATTATTTAGTACCTTGGAGCTTGCATGCCTCAATGGCAAGTTTCCTCGCTTTCGACAGTGGGTTTACATCATTGACCCCTGATCGAAATATTCCGTCGGATGTTTGACATCAACTCATTTATTTGCAGTCGATGGATTGTACTATAGTACCTTGGGAGTCATTGACATCAATGGTGATTTCCCTCGCACTTGTTAACAGTTTCATCAATGATCGGTAATCAAGTGGTTTCTACAATGTTCGACTTCAACACATGTAATCACATGGTTATATTTGTACTTTGAGCGACGAGATTGAAGACCCTGATATTATCTTTGTGATCCAGATTGCGATGGAGTATGTATAATTTGTGACACATAGATCCATTGTGTATGTTTCGTGGCTATGTCGTCTTGATTTGAAATTTCTCGCATAGATCCATAGTGTATTCAGGTGGCTATGCTATATTTTGATGGCATGGATCCACAGTGTATGATTGGTGGCCATGACCTTTGTCTATAATGTCATCAGTCTGTGATCTGAGTATGGGAATGCCTACCTCAAAATTGGTATATATGATATTCTGCAGATGCTTGGGTGTTTGCAGGTTTCCGATTAGATGTGCTCCCGGTTCTCGACACACACATGCAGATTACAAAGTATATCGGCTGTCACTAGTTCCAACCTCATAATTTGGGGGGCATTCTGTTACCCATGATTTTGGTCATCATGATGATGTATTCATGATGGTGTAATCAGGCTCTTCATTAGAACTTTCTCCTGAGAAAAGTTACCTTCATCTCTTTCCAGAAATCACATTTTTGAGGAAGGTTCGCAGGCTACTAATACATTTGCCTGCGAGAATGCATGATTCTTGCAGGATGCCTTAAGCCAGGGTGCAAGAAGTTCACACTGTGTCTAACTGCTAGGGTGCGAACTCTTTCTAAAGAAGGGAAAAAGATGAATTCTCGAAGCTTCTAGAAGGGAATCTTCTGGAAGGATGAGATGGCATTCGAATGGTTATCTAAGTACTGGATTTCTTGATATTTTGGGATCATTCTTATCCAAGTAACTAATTCATTCTCTCCTATATATTGAAGGGATTCTCATGGAAAAGTTTAGAATAAAATGAGGTTAAGTGAGACATTGGAGAATTGGTGAAATATTGTATGAAGGACTGAAGCTACAACAACTAGGGAACTCCAGCAAGTTTATCAAAAGTGGTTGATCTTCTTGATGCAAGTGATAAAGTGTGTGTGTCAGAGCTAAGGGCCATCTAAAGGAAGTTTGCAACATCAAGGCTTAGGTTGTAATATTTACTTTCTATCAATATGATACAGTAATGTGTCCCTTTCCCATAAAGTTAGTTCCACTTTATTGTATAACTCCTTGATCATATACATAGATTTACTGTTGAATAGATTGTGCTTTCTTCACTTTGGTTGGTTTGTATTGCTTTGATATTGACTGTACGAGAGCACTAGAGTGAAGCAGGAGAAACAAAGACCAAAGGAAGCGATCATAAGGTATGTTCTTTAATCGTGTCTTCTAGTACATTCAATAGTTTAAATCTAGGGAAAGAGTATCATTCTGTCTTGCTTTGTTCTAGATCCAGGTGGATCTAGGGAGATCGGTTTGTGTCCACACTTACATATTTATCCAATAACACTTTCTTTTGTGAAAAAACCCTTTACAACAAGTCTAGAATTGTAACTCTTTTTGCTTCCATCTTCTTCCTTCAACCTGTAAATCCATTTATTATGAAATTCTCTTTTTCCTACAGGAAATTGAACCAAGTCCCAAGTTTGGTTATTTACCAAGGAATCCATTTCCTCTTTCATGCCTTTCTCCCACTTATTTTTAGTGTCTACATGCATTGCCTTTTCATAACATTCTAGTTCACCATAATCAGTCAACAATAAATAATACAATGAAGGAGCCTATCATTCAGGGGTCTACTTAACTTGGTAGATATTATAACAACACTTGTAGGAGTTTGAGGTACCTGTTTCTCCTATTGTTGTACATTTTGATTTTTTGGTACTTTTGGAATTTCTTTTTCAGTGATCTCATCATTCACTATGTATTTTGGTTTTTATTTTTCTTGTATATTTCCCTACAACTAATATTTGTACATGACCTTCTCATTGAATATGACATATCTACTCCTAATTATTTTGTGATTTTCATAATCCCATAAGAGATAACCAAAATCATTAACATTGTATCCAGTAAAGGTATACATCTTGGATTTTTCCTCAAGCTTTGTTCTATTTTCTTTATCAACATAGACAAATGCTTCACAACCAAAAGTCTTCAAAAAAGAATAGTTTACCTTTTTACTTGTCCATGCATCCTATGGAATTCCACCATCTAAAGATATTGAAGGTACTATTTTTATTAAGTAAACATAAATATCTACCACATCTACCCAAAACTGTAAGGGAAACCTAGAATGCAATCACATAATCCTTGCACGCTCCATGATTGTCTTGTTCATCCTTTATGACACAAAATTTTCTTGTGGTGTTCCTAGAGCTGTCTCCTTTCTATGAATCCCATGGTATGAACAATAATCATCAAACTCCTTGTTGCAATATTCACCTCCATTGTCTGATATAATAAACTTCAACCTTTTTCCTATATGTTTCTCAACCAAAGCTTTCCATTTCTTAAAAGTATCAAAAACATCATATTTTTTTCCGAATGTAATAAACCCAAATTTTTCTAGTTGCATAATCAATAAAAGTAACATAATAATGAGAGCCACCAAGATATGATACATGAGTTGGTATCCATACATCTATATGCACAAGATCTAACCTTTCACTCTTCTTTTATTTTTCGACTGCGAGAAATATGACTCTCTTTTGCTTTCCATAAACACAATGCTCACATAAATCCAAATCTATTTGTTTAAGATATGGAAACAAATTTATTTTTTGAATTATATGCATCCCCTTCTCACTCATGTGTCCAAGCCTATGATTCCATAGTTTTGTATCCACTCCTCTAGAATCTAAAGAGATATAAGAATCAATATTACGAGTACATAAATACAATGTACCTACCTTCTCTCCTTTCTCTATTATTAGTAATCCTTTGGTGACCTTCCATGCCTTATCTGTAAATATAGATATACAACCTTCACTTTCCAACTTCCCTGATGAAATTGTATTTTTCCTTATATCTAGAACATGCCTTACCTCTTTCAACAACCATTGGTTTCCATTCCTTTTTTTTATTTTTACCTTTCCCATTCCAACAATTTTGCATGGTGCATCATCACCCAAATGAACTTGCCCAAAATAACCTTGAACATAATATAGAAAATGTTTCCTATGTGGTGTGGCATGAAATGTATCCCCTTAATCTACTACCCAAGACTCAAAAATATTATCTACATAAACAATCAAAGCATCTTGTAGCACATCACTTGTTACATTTGCTTCCTGATTTTTCTCATGTTGCCCATCTCTTTGTTTCTTTGGAGCTCTGTAGTCTTTCTTCATATGTCTTTTCTTCCCACAATTCCAACACTCTATTTTTCCCAGTCTGGATTTTGATCTACCCTTCCTAGAATTCCTTTGGTTCCCTGAGCCCTTTCCTCTATCCTTTTTTATTTCCCTATTCTCCATGTTTAATGCATTACCTGATGTCTCACCTGTTCTTTTCCATCGCATTTCCTTGCTAAGGATAACACCAAAAACATCATCAAATTTTAAATTATTTGAACCAGAGACATAATTACTTACAATCATGACCAAGTTGTTCCAAGTTTCTAGCAATGAGCACAAGATTAAAAGAACCCTGACCTCATCATCAAAGTCCACTTTTATAGAACTTAGATGATTAGTAACTGTATTAAATTCATTTAAATGATCTACAAAAGACCCACCTTATGACATCTTCATATTAAATAATCTCTTCATTAGAAATACCTTATTGGATGCTGAGGGTTTTTCATACAGTTTAGATAATGCGTCCATCAACTCCTCCATTGCCTTTTCTTTCAAAATATTGAAATCCATCGATGTTGTCAGGATCAGCCGTATCGTTCCTAGTCCCTTTCGGTCAAGAACCTCCCATTCATTTTCCTTCATGACCATGGGTTTCTTTGTTATTCCACCCAATGGTAGGAATACATCCTTCTGATATAAATAATCTTCCATCTGTATCTTCCATAAATGGTAGATTTTTCCATTAAATTTCTTAAACCTAAACTTTCCATCTTCCTCCGTTGCTCCCACTTGAACTAGGAACCCTCTTTTCATGTGAGTTACCTTTAATTCTGATACCAATTTGTTGAAATTACTAAGACAACTAAGAGGGGGGGGGGGTGAATCAGTTGTTATTGTGCTTAAACAATTTTAAGTCTATTCTTAATATTTCTTCAAGTGATCCTCAATATTATACAATATATGGAAAACATACATAATGAGCATCAATCACACATAAGATATACATAAAGACAAATTTTCATGAGGAATCCCATAAAGGGAGAAAACCTCTTCTTCTTCAAAATGATAGGCAGTCTTTTAAGTTCTATACATCATTTATAATTGAGCACCAACTCAATGTGAGGCTACTACCTCTGTTTTACAAGCTCCAACTTGTTTGAGAGCACCAACTCTCTGGTTTATCTAGCACCCACTAGAAGAAAGCACCAACTCCCTGAGTGTTCCAACACCAACTGGATGGAAGCACCTACTTCCACTTATACAAGCACCAACTTGTTTGAGAGCACCAACTCTCTAGTTTCTCTAGAACCCACTAGAAGGAAGCACCAACTCCTTGAGTGTTATAGCACCAACTATATGGAAGCACCAACTTCCAGTTACACAGGCTCCAACCTGTAGAGCAGAGAACACTTGTTCTCCCTTGCACCACCCTGCCACCCTGATTTCTCTGGTTGCAACTAGATGGAAGCTACAAATCCCTGTGTTCAAGAACCCACTTGAACCTCTGAGGACAATATTCCTCCCAATCACCTCCCTACCACCCTGAAATATAAATAAATGATTGAATAACCAACAACACAGTTAAATCAATTCTTACCACTTCTTCATTGTTCTGTAATTATTCTCTGCTACACTATTCTTCTTCTCTGTTCATATTTGGCTTGACTTGTTGTCTCTGTATATCTATTCTTTCTCTATCCTTCTCATTCTCTTTGATATGTGCACATTCTTCTCTCTTCACCTTTTCTCCTTTGTCCAGCTTCTGTTCCTTATCTATGAGATTTCTTTACACTGTGCGTGTTGTAGTTTACATTTCTACAGTTCAACTCATTTTTCAGTCAGAACAACTAACTTTGCACAGTCGTCTCATATCTCCTTTTATTCACACATGCCTCAGCAACTGAATCACCAACCGTCCAAGAACCGTGATTCCGTTCTGCTAACTGAATCATAACTAAACAGTTAATCATGAAGAGAAACAATAACCCTTCGATCATATTCCTGATTAACCTGCATCATTGGATTATAAACGATGGGTCCCACGCTTACTCCATATGCCCACTGGATGTGACCATGGGCCTAATCAAAATGCCTTTCACATTTCAGCATTTCAACAATTCTTGTGATGAGATATCTTGACGCTCCATGTCGCGATCCGTAAAGCTCCTAAAAAAAAGATTAGCTAGACTAGCTTCAATCATTTCGACATTTGTCATTTCGGCATTTCGCGATTTCTCATGTCACAAATTCCTGTTGCGAAGCATCTCGACTCTCCAAGTCACGATATCCGAAATGGAGTTTAGTTGTTACCACCTTTCGTAATTTTTCAATTCAGCATTTCACGATTTCACATGTCGTGAATTCCTATTGCGAGGCATCTCGACTCTCCAAGTCGCGATCTCTGAAATGGAGTTTAGTTGTTAACGCCGTTCGTAATTTCGCATTTCAACATTTCACAATTTCGCATGTCATGAATTCCTTTTGTGAGTCATCTCAACTCTCCAAGTTGCGATCTTCGAAATGGAGCTTGGTTGCACTAGCTCCTTCCTCCATCTTCTGCAGATGTGACCACTGGCTGTGACCACATCCTTATTTGAAACTGCATTTCACAATTTCGTGTTTCACGAATTTGTTGCGAGTCACTCTGACTCTTTCAACTTCTGATCACGAAATGGAGCCTTGCAACTTGCAAGGTCCTTCCTTCACATGCCCACAGTTGTGACCAAGTKTTTATCCATAAATTTCTTTTGCGATTTCTCATTTCGTCAATCMTACATTTCGGCATTCCAGTGGAGAAGTATCTCGTCACTCCAAGTCACAAACCCYGAAATGATCAACGTTTCGCATTTTGCAACTTCAGGACTCCTGTGATGAAGAGTCTTGACTCTTGAATCCTCTAACTCCCAGTATCTGAAACTCCGAAATGAAGTCAGATCAACGGTCAACAATCTTGAAGATTCGACGGTCCATATCTTTTCATGATTTCACATATCGCGAGTTCCTGCCATGACTTGCTTCCTTGACTCCTCCAACTCCCAGTATCTGAAACTCCGAAATGGAGTCAGATCAATGTATTCCATCGTTTCACATTTTTTTGTTTCGGCACTCTTGTCATGAGTGTCCTTAACACCTCCAACTCCCGGTATCCGAAACCCTGAAATGTCGTGGTTTCGCATTTCGCAATTTCATCTTTCTTGTCACGAGTTGTTTCCTTGACTCCTGGAGTTTTCTCTTCTGATCTTTCTATGCAATCATCATTGCGCTATTGGTCTTGATCTTTTCCATTAATGACAAACATGCATACTCTGCCTCTATCTGAAAAACATGCCAACAATCTCCCCCTTTGGCATTGATGGCAACCCCTTGAAGAACGTCCAACTATACCACTGTAGCATTCTTTAAATTGCCACACTTTCTCCCCCTTTGACATCAATGTCAAAGAAGAAACACGCTCCCCCTGAGCCGTTGCAGTACATACTCCCCCTATCAACTATGAGTAGCTTAGAAATACAACAGATATTCAATAAGTACTCCCCTTGACCAGGTGACCAGTTTAAATGAAAGAAGTTATAACCCCCAACTTTTGATGAAGATATTCAAAAGGGGTCGCTTCTAACAGCTTAGTAAAGATATCAGCTATCTGTTCTGTGGAAGGAATATAATTCACCTAAACAATTCCATTTGTAACTTGTTCTCTGAGAAAATGGTATTTTATTGGTATGTGCTTAGATTTTGAATGAAGTACGGGATTCTTAGAGAGACTGATGGCACTAGTGTTATCACAGTGAAGTGGAATGGGATCAGTGTAAGTTACCTTCAAATCTGCAAGAGTTTGTATCATCCATATAATCTGAGTGCAACAAGTAGCAGCAACAATGTACTCTACTTTTGTAGTTGATAAGGAAATAGATCCTTGTTTTTTACTAAGCCATGCTACTAATGAGTCACCCAGGAAGAATGCTCCTCCACTGGTGCTTTTTCTCTCATCAACACAGTTTGACCAATCTGCATCTGAATAAGTCGTTAACTGAAAATTATGATTTTTGGGATACCACAAATCATAAGTCATTGCTCCCTTCAAGTATTTGAATATCCTTGTGACAACTACGAAGTGACTTTGTTTAGGAGCTGGCTGATAACAACCTACCATTCCAACAACTTGCATTATATCGGGACGGGATGATGTGATGTACAGAAGATTGCTTGTCATAGAGAGATATATCCTTTGATCAACATCCGGTGAAATATCATCTTAGCTAAGCTTGCAACCAACCTCCATAGGTGTACTAACAGGAGAGGAATCCTCCATGTAAAATTTATTCAACATCTCTTTCAAATATTTTTCTTGAGAGATAAATATTACCGCAGAACTCTGATTTACTTGTAAACCAAGAAAATATGACATCTCTCCTATCATGGAAATCTCAAATTTTGTTTCCATAGAGTTAGAAAACCACTGGATAGACGATTCATTAGTACAGCCAAAAATAATATCATCTACATAAACCAAAACAACTAGTAAATTATCACCTTCAGACTTAATGTAGAGATTGTTTTCAACAATATCTTTCTTTAACCCTTTGTCTTGTAAAAAATTGTCCAGTCTATAATACCAAGGTCATGGTGCTTATTTCAATCCATATAAGGCCTTGTTCATCTTGCAAACATAATTAGGATTATCTATCAATGAGAATCTTTCAGGTTGCTCCATATATACTTCTTCCTCTAGATCTCCATTAAGAAATGTTGACTTAACATCAATCTGATAAACTTTAAAGTTATTATGACATGAATAAGAAAGAAACATTCTGATGACTTCCAATCTTTCCACTAGTGAAAAAGTTTCATCAAAGTCCCGACCTCAAACTTGTGCATACCCTTTACAGACCAATCTAGCTTTATTTCTAACAACTTGTCCTTTTTCATTCATTTTATTCTTGAACACCCATTTGGAACCTATTACATTCTTATCTTCAGGTCTAGGGACAAGCTCCCAAGAATTGTTCTTCTCAATCTGATCAAGCTCTTCATTCATAGCTCTAATCCAATCATCATGTTGGCTAGCTTCATAAAACAATTTAGGTTCAGTCATAGATAAAAAAGAAACATGAGATTGTTCTGAGTCTTTAATCAATTTCCTTCTTGTCTGAACCCCTTTATTTATATCTCCAGTTATCTGATTTTTAGGATGATTCTTTCTAACAATTCTAAGAGGTGATTTTTCTTCTTTATACTGATTTGTGCCAGTTAGAGTATTCATATCTTCATCTGATTTGGATTCTTCTCTTTCTGATCCTTGGACCTGTTCATCTTCATATTCAACTATATCTTCTATGCTTAGATCAACATTGCTTACATTTTTGACTGGTATTTCTTCATCAACTTTTATGTCTATACAATCAACCAGTTTATGCAGTCTCTTATTGTAACATCTGTATCATTTACTGTTTGTAGCATAACCCAAGAAGATAACTTCATCATCCCTGTCATCATATTTTCCAATATTTTCATCATTATTCTTAATGTAACATTTACTCCCAAAGACTTTAAAATGTTTGATTGAAGTAGGTCTTCCAAACCATAGTTCATAAGGAGTCTTGTCACTGTGTGGTCTGAGATGTGCTTTGTTAAGGATATGAATAACTATATGAATTGCTTCCACTGAATATGTCTGAGGTATATTTCTTTCATTCATCATTGATCTTTCCAGTTGTTGTACTGATCTATTCTTCCTCTCAACAACTACATTTTGTTGTGGAGTCCTTGGAATTGTGTAGTCTCTTCTGATTCCATGTTTATCACATAACTCTTTCATGTTCCATGAACTAAAATCTCCTCCTCTATTAGACCTTGCTGCCTTTAATCTTTTTCTTGTTTGATTCTCAGTCAGAGCCTTAAACACTTTGAATTTTTCAAATGATTTAGATTTTTCCTTCAAAAAGGCAACCCATGTTAGTCTAGAATAATCATCAATAATCAACATAAAATAATTTTCTTTTCCTATACCTTCTTTCCTTGATGGTCCACATAAATCCATATGTACTGATTGGAGAGGTTTTTATGTTGAAGGAAAGTTTTTAGATTTCAACTGATTGCAAGTAAGTTTTCCTATCTGGCAAGGTTTCCAAACATAATCATATGGCTTTGATATCTTTGGAAGATCCTTTACTGCCCCACTATTTATGAGCTTGACTATATGATCAAAATTTAAGTGTCCAAGTCTCCTATTCCATAGCCAACTTTCATCATACTTTCTTAAGTAACATTCTTCTTTTTCTTCTTTTAACACATAGAAATTATTTTTTGTTCTTATCCCTTTTTCAACTAGTTGTGTTGAATTCACATATTTTATTCTACAATCTTTAGAGGTAATGAATTCACATCCTCAGTCACATACTTGACTGACACTAAGCAGATTATGTTTCAGACCATCTACAAACAAAAGATCTTGATCTTTCCCTTTGCCATTACTCAAACTTACCATTCCTTTACCTTTTATTTTTCCTGGTGCTTCATTTCCAAAAGTTACATTCATTGATTTGTTTTCACTTAGAGTTAGAAACTTACTTTTGTCTCCAGTCATATGTTTGGAACATCCACTATCAATATACTAGGGATTCTTTTGTCTTTGGGTTGATAACACTAATCTTCACTGGTCATCTTCTTTCTTCTTCTAAACCTTGAAATTTTCAGCAGCAGTATTCAGATCTGGCTTGTAGTTTCTTAAGTGACAGTCTACATCTCTATGTCCATAATTATGGAAGTTGTAGCATTCTAGTTCACTAAATAACAGATCATAACGATTGTTATGCTTAAAACTATTGTTGTGTTTCACCTGTGTCCTCCCAGTCATCACATGATTTATAGCCTGTGATTGTTTGTTGCTTGGTTGTCTCAATCTTTGTGGTGGAAGATAATTATTCCTTGAAAAACCTGATTGCTCATATCTAAATATTAAAGAACAATTTATAGCTTTGTGACCAAAGTTAGAACAGAAAAAACAATAATCATAGAAAAAACCTTTGTACCTTGAAACAATCTGTCTTTTTTGAGGAGGTTGATTTCTTTCATGTCGATAATCTCTCTGATCTACAGATTCGGTTATGGTACTTTTTCTTTCATTCCTTCTCGGTGGCTGATTCTCTTTCTTTGTTTCTGCAGAGTGACTGTTGTCAATGTTTGAGGATTTGACAAACTTGATGGGTTCTGTATTACTTGAATGATTACTACTTGATCCTTCTTCATAGCCCAAGCCAGCTTTCAACTTTGGATTCCTTTGTTGATTTAGAATGGAATTTAATTATTCTGAGGCTTTAATACTCGACATATTTTGGTGATACAATGCCTTAAACTTCTCCATTTCTTTTCTGGTTTTTACTATCTCTTCTTCTAAGGCTTCACACCTTTCTTTCTTCTCTGATAACTGTTGTTTCATAATTTCTTCTATTTTCTTTTCCTCTTCTAACTCCACTTTTAGTAGAGCAAAGTATTCATCAAGTTTTTTGTCATTCATTTTAAATTTCATCAACAACCATTTTTGTTTTCTCTTCTTACATCTGAGTCTGTCAATTTCTTCCAAGACACTGATTAATTCACCTTCCATATCCACCACATTTTCTTCATCATCAAGATATCCCATAGCCATAAGCATAAAATCATTCACTTTGTCTTCACATGATGAATCACTATCTATGTCTTCACATGATGAATCACTATCTATGTCTTCTAAGGAATTGTCATTATTTGCACACAATTTTTCTTGTTACTATATTTCTTGAATTTGTACTTCTTTTCATCATTAGAGTTCTAGTCCTTTTTCTGATGGGGACACTTAGATGCAAAATGACCTATCTTACCACAGTTAAAACATTTGAAGGGAAGCTTTCCTTGATATTTTCTTGATCCTTTCTTTAACCTTCTCACAAATTTTGCCTCAATATCATTTAAATCTAAATCAGTATTCTTGTCTTCTTTAAAAGATTCTTCTCTAGTAATGGATTTATATTTGTTTATTTGTATTTCATATGAAGTTAAAGTTCCTAGGAGTTGATCAATGGACAGAGTTTTAAGATCATTTATTTCTTCTACTGCAGATAATTTTGGATTAAATTTATCAAGAAAAGATCTTAAAATCTTCTGAACTAAAATTGATTCTTCAAACTTCTCACCAAGACCCTTCATGGCATTCACAAGTTCTTCAACTCTTAAAAACTAATTTCTAATTGTTTCATCTTCATTCATCTTTAGTTGTTCAAATTTCAATCTGTATGTTTGAAGTTTGGCATCTTTTATTTTCTCATTTGCTTCATAACTGCTAATAAGTTTATCCCACATTGCTTTGGCAGTTTCAAGATGCATCACCTTTACAAACTCAACTTCAGCAAGTCCATTCAAGATAGCATTCATTCCCTTAGCATTAAAAATAAACTCTAACTTATCATCCTTGGATGCTAGCACAATAGGATTTGTATATCCAGTCTCTACTACATCCCAAACATCAACAACTAAGGCCATTAAGTATGTTCTCATTTTAATCTTCCAGAAGGAAAAAATTGTTCCACCAAAAAGAGGAGGCTTAGTGCTTGAAGTCCCTTCATGATTTGTCATGTTTAAGATTACATATCTACATTTAGATAAAAGGAACCCACTCTGATACCAATTGTTGAAATTACTAAGAGAACTGAGAGGGGGGGGGGTGAATCAATTGTTATTGTGCTTAAACAATTTTAAGTCTATTAAAACATTCTTAATTTTTCTTTAAGTGATCATCAATATTATAGAACATATGGAAAACATAAATAATGAGCATCAGTCACACATAAGATATACATAGAGGCGGATTTTCATGAGGAAACCCATAAAGGGAGAAAACGTCTTTTTCTTCGAAATGATAGGCAGTTTTTTAAGTTCTATACATCATCTATAATTGAGCACCAACTCAATGTGAGGCTACTACCTCTATTTTACAAGATTCAACTTGTTTGAGAGCACCAACTATTTGGTTTCTCTAGCACCCACTAGAAGGAAGCATCAACTCCCTGAGTGTTCCAACATCGACTGGATGGAAGCACCTACTTCCACTTATACAAGCACCAACTCTCTGGTTTCTCTAGCACCCACTAGAAGGAAGCACCAACTGGATGGAAGCACCAATTTCCAGTTACACAGGCTCCAACCTGTATAACAGAGAACACTTGTTCTCCCTTGCACCACCCTTCCACCCTGGTTTCTCTGGCTGCAACCAGATGGAAGATACAACTCCCTGTGTTCAAGAACCCACTTGAACATATGAGGACAATAGTCCTCCCTAGCACCTCCCTACCACCCTGAAATATAAATAAATGATTGAATAACCAATAACACAGATAAATCAATTCTTACCACTTCTTCATTGTTCTACAATTCTTCTCCGCTACACTATTCTTCTGCTTTGTTCATATTTGGATTGAATTGTTGTCTTTGTCTATATTTTCTTTCTTTGTCCTTATCATGATCTTTGATATGTGCACATTCTAATCTCTTCACCTTTTCTCTTCTGTTCAGATTATGTTCCTTATCTCTGAGCTTTCTTTACACTGCACATTCTGTAGTTTTACCATTCTACAGTTCAACTCATTTTTCATTCAGAACAACCAACTTTTCACAGTCATCTCATATCTCCTTTTATTCACACATGCCTGAATATCTGAATCGCCAACCATCCAAGAACCATGATTCTATTCTTCTAACTGAATCGTAACTAAACAGTTAATCGTGAAGAGAAACAATAACCCTTCGATCATATTCTTGATTAACCTGCACCGTTGGATTATAAATGATGGGTATCACACTTACTCCATATGCCCACTGGATGTGACCACATACCTAATCAAAATGCCTTTCACATTTCGACAATTATTTTGATGAGATATCTTAACGCTCCATGTCGCCATCCCCGAAACTCTGAAAAAAAAGCTTAGCTGGACTAGCTTCGATCATTTCGGCATTTCGCGATTTCGCATGTCACAAATTCCTATTGCGAGGCATCTCGACTCTCCAAGTTGTGATCTCTGAAATGGAGTATAGTTGTTAGCGCCTTTCGCAATTTTGCATTTCGGCATTTCGCAATTTCGCATGTCGTGAATTCCTGTTGCAAGGCATCTCGACTCTCCAAGTCGCGATCTCTGAAATCAAGTTTAGTTGTTAGCGCCTTTCGCAATTTCTCATTTCGACATTTCGTGATTTCACCTGTCATGAATTCCTGTTGCGAGGCATCTCAAATATCCAAGTCGCGATCTCCGAAATGGAGTCAAATCAACGTATTTTGGCGTTCCGCATTTCGCTATTTCAACATTCTTGTCGTGAGTGTCTTTGACACCTCCAATTCCAGATATCTGAAACCCCAAAATGTCGTGGTTTTGCATTTTTCAATTTCATCATTCTTGTTGTGAGTTTCTTCCTTGACTCTTGGAGTTTTCGCCTCTGATATTGCCATGTGATCATCATTGTGTTGTTGGTCTTGATCTTTGCCATCAATGAAAAACACGGATACTCTTCCTCTGTCTGAAAACATGCCAACAATATGCCCCTTTGGCATTGATGGTAACCCCTTGAAGAACATCAGACTATACCATTGTAGCATCTTTGAAATTAACATACTTTCTCCCCCTTTGACATCAATGTCAAAGAAGAAACACTCTCCCCCTGAGCTGTTGTAGTACATACTCCCCCTGTCAACTATGAGTAGCTTAGAAATACAATAGATATTCAATAAGTACTCCCCCTGACCAGGTAACCAGTTTAAACGAAAGAAGCTATAACCCCCAATGTTTGACGGAGATATCCAAAAGGGGTCGCTTCTAATGGCTTAGTAAAGATATCAGCTATCTGTTTTGTGGAAGGAATATAATTCACCTAAACAATTCCATTTGTAACTTGTTCTTTGAGAAAATGGTATTTTATTGGTATGTGCTTAGATTATGAATGAAGTACAAGATTCTTAGAGAGACTAATGGCACTGGTGTTATCACAACGAAGTGGAATGGGATTAGTGTAAGTTACCTTCAAATCTGCAAGAGTTTGTATCATCCATAAAATATGAGTGCAACAAGTAGCAGCTGCAATGCGCTCTTATTCTGTAGTTGATAAGGAAATAAATCCTTGCTTTTTACTAAGCCATGCTACTAATGAGTCACCCAGGAAGAATTCTCCTCCACTGGTGCTTTTTCTCTCATCAACATAGTTTGCCCAATCTTCATCTGAATAAGAAGTTAACTGAAAATTCTTATTTATGGGATACCACAGACCATAAGTCATTGTTCCCTTCAAGTATTTGAATATCCTTGTGATATCTACCAAGTGACTTTGTTTAAGAGCTGACTGATAACGACCTACCATTCCAACAACTTGCATTATATCAGGATGAGATGTTGTGATGTACAAAAGACTGCCTATCATAGAGCGATATGTCCTTTGATTAACATCGAGTGAAATATCATCTTTACTGAGCTTGCAACCAACCACCATAAGTGTACTAATAGGAGAGGAATCCTCCATCTGAAATTTCTTCAACATCTCTTTCAAATATTTTTCTTGAGAGATAAATATTCCCGTAGAACTCTGATTTACTTGTAAACCAAGAAAATATGACAGTTCTCCTATCATGGACATCTCAAATTTTGTTTGCATAGAGTTAGAAAACCACTGGATAGATGATTCATTAGTGTATCCAAAAATAATATCATCTACATAAACCAAAAAAACTAGTAAATTATCACCTTCAGACTTAATGTAGAGATTGTTGTCAATAGTACCTTTCTTGAACCCTTTGTCTTGTAAAAATTTGTCCAGTCTATAATACCAAGCTCTTGGTGCTTGTTTTAGTCCATATAAGGCCTTCTTCATATTGCAAACATAATTAGGATTATCTATCAATGAGAATCCTTCAGGTTGCTCGATATATACTTCTTCCTATAGATCTCCATTAAGAAATGTTGACTTAACATCCATCTGATAAATTTTAAAGTTCTTATGACATGAATAAGAAAGAAACATTCTGATGGCTTCCAATCTTTCCACTGGTGCAAAATTTTCATCAAAGTCTTGACCTTCAACTTGTGCATACCCTTTATAGACCAATCTGGATTTATTTCTAACAACTTGTCCTTTTTCATTCATTTTATTTTTGAACACCCATTTGGAACCTATTAGATTCTTATCTTCAGGTCTAGGGACAAGCTCCCAAGTATTGTTCTTCTCAATCTGATCAAGCTCTTCATTCATAGCTCTAATCCAATCATCATGTTGTCTGGATTCATCAAAAATTTTAGGTTCAGTCATAGATAAAAAAGCAACATGATATTTTTATGAGTCATTAATAAATTTCCTTCTTGTCTGAACTCCTTTATTTATATCTCCAATTATCTGATTTTCAGGATAAATCTTTCTAACAATTCTGAGAGGTGATTTTTCTTCTTTCTGCTGATTTGTGTCAGTTGGAGTATTCGTATCTTCATATGATTCAGATTCTTCTCTTTCTGATCCTTGGACCTGTTCATATTCGTATTCAACTATATCTTATGTTCTTGGATCAACATTGCTTACATTTTTGACCGGGATTTCTTCATCAACTTTTATGTCTATACAATCAACCAGTTTATGCAGTCTCTTATTGTAACATCTGTATCCTTTACTGTTTGTCACATAACCCAAGAAGATACTTTCATCAGCTCTGTGATCATATTTGCTAATATTTTCATCATTATTCTTAATGTAACATTTACTCGCAAAGACTTTAAAATGCTTGATTGAAGTAGGTCTTCCAAACCATAGTTCATAAGGAGTCTTGTCACTGTATGGTCTGAGATGTGATTTGTTAAGGATATGAACAGCTGTATGAATTGCTTCCACCTAATATGTCTGAGGTATATTTCTTTCATTCATCATTGATCTTTCCATTTCTTATACTGATCTATTTTGCCTCTCAACAACTCCATTTTGTTGTGGAGTCCTTGGAATTGTGTACTCTCTTTTGATTCCATGTTTATCACAGAACTCTTTGAAGTTACATGAACTAAAATATCCTCCTCTATCAGACCTTACTGCCTTTAATCTTTTTCCTGTTTGATTCTCAGACATACCCTTAAACACTTTGAATTTTTCAAATGCTTCAGATTTTTCCTTCAAAAAGGAAACCCATGTTAGTCTAGAATAATCATCAATAATCAACATAAAATAATTTTATGTATCTTCTTTCCTTGATGGTCCACATAAATCCATATGTACTAACTAGAGATTTTTTTATGTTGAAGAAAAGTTTTTAGATTTAAACTTAGTGCGAGTAAGTTTTCCTATCTGGCAAGGTTTACAAACATAATCATATGGCTTTGATATCTTTCGAAGATCCTTTACTTCCCCACTCTTTTTGAGCTTGATTATATGATAAAAATTTAAGTGTCCAAGTCTCCTATGCCATATCCAACTTTCATCATACTTGCTTAAGTGACATTCTTCATTTTCTCCTTTTAACACATAGACATTATTTTTTGTTTTTATCCCTTTTGCAACTAGTTGTCCTGAATTCACAGATTTTATTCTACAATATTTAGAGGTAAAAATGACTTCACATCCTCAGTCACAGACTTGACTGACACTAAGCAGATTATGTTTCAGACCATCTACAAACAATACATCTTGAGCTTTTCCTTTGCCATTACTCAAACTTACCATTCCTTTACCTATTATTTTTCTTGGTGCATCATTTCCAAAAGTTACATTCCTTGATTTGTTTTCACTTAGAGTTAGAAAATTACTTTTGTCTCCAGTCATATGTTTGGAACATCCATTTTCAATATACCAGGGATTCTTTTGTCTTTGGGATGATAACACTAATCCGCACTGGTCATCTTCTTTCTTCTTCCAAACCTTGAAATTTTCAGCACCAGGATTCAGATATGGATTGCAGTTTATTAAGCAACAGTCTACAACTTTATGTCCATAATTATGGCAGTTGAAACATTCTGGTTTGTTGAATAACAGATCATAACGATTGTTATGCTCATAACTGTTGGTGTGTTTCACCTGTGTCCTTCTCCCGGTCATCACATGATTTATAGTATGTGATTGTTTGTTGCTTAGTTGTCTCAATATTTGTGGTGGAAGATAATTATTCCTTGAAAAGCTTGATTGCTCATATCTAAATCTTAAAGAACAATTTATATCTTTGTCACCAAAGTTAGAGAAGAAAAAACAATAACCATAGAAAAAACCTTTGTACCTTGAAAAAATCTATCTTCTTTGAGGAGGTTGATTTATTTCATGCCGATAATCTCTATGATCTACAGATTCAGTTCTGTATTACTTGAATGATTACTACTTGATCCTTCTTCATAGCCCATGCCAACTTTCAACTTTGGATTCCTTTGTTGATTTAGAATGGAAGTTAATTCTTCTGAGGCTTTAATACTTGATAGATTTTGGTGATACAATGCCTTAAACTTCTCCATTTCTTTTCTGGTTTTTACTGTCTCTTCTTCTAAGGCTTCACACCTTGCTTTCTTCTCTGATGACTATTGTTTCAGAATGTCTTTTATTTTCTTTTCCTCTTCTAAATCCACTTTTAGTAGAGAAAAGTCTTCATCAGGTTTTTTGTCATTCATTTTAAACTGCATCTACAACCATTTTTGTTTTCTCTTCTTACATCTGAGTTTATCAATTTCTTCCAAGGCACTGATTAATTCACCTTCCATATCCACCATAGCTTCTTAATCATCCATTTCACCTCTTGTGTGTTCATCATCAAGATATCTCGTAGCCATAAGCATAAAATCATTCACTTCATCTTCACATGATGAATCACTATCTATGTCTTCTAAGGAATTGTCATTATTTTCACACAAACTTTTCTTCTTACTATATTTCTTGAATTTATACTTCTTTTCATCATCAGAGTTCTAGTCCTTTTTCTAATGGGGACACTTAGATGAAAAATGACCTATCTTAACATAGTTAAAACATTTGAAGGGAATCTTGCTTTGATATTTTCCTGATCCTTTATTTAACCTTCTCACAAATATTTCCTCAATATCATCTAAATCTGAATTAGTATTCTTGTCTTCTTTAAAAGATGCTTCTCTAGTAATGGATTTATCTTTGTTGATTCTCATTTCATATGCAGTTAAAGTTCCTAGGAGTTGATCAATGGACAGAGTTTTAAGATCATTTATTTCTTCTATTGCACATACTTTTGGATTAAATTTATCAAGCAAATATCTTAAAATCTTCTCAATTAAAATTGATTTTTCAAACTTCTCACAAAAACCCTTCATGGCATTCAAAAGTTCTTCAACTCTTAAAAAATGCTTGCTAATTGTTTCATCTTCATCCATCTTTAGTTGTTCAAATTTCAATCAGTAGGTTTGAAGTTTGGCATCTTTTACTTTCTCATTTCCTTCATAACTGCTAATAAGTTTATCCCACATTGCTTTGGCAGTTTCAAGATCCATCACCTTTACAAACTCATCTTGAACAAGTCCATTCAAGATAGCATTCATTCCCTTAGCATTAAAACTAAACTCTAACTTATCATCCATGGACGCTAGCACAACAAGCTTTGTATATCCTGTCTCTACTACATCCCAAACATCAACACCTAAGGCCATTAAGTATGTTTTCATTCTAATCTTCCAGAAGGAAAAAATTGTTCCATCAAACAGAGGAGGCTTAGTGGTTGAAGTCCCTTCATGAATTTTCATGTTTAAGCTTACAGATCTACCTTTAGATAAAAGGAACCCGCTCTGATACCAATTGTTGAAATTAATAAGACAACTGAGAAGGGGGGGTGAATCAGTTATTATTGTGCTTAAACAATTGTAATTCTATTAAAACATTCTTAATATTTATTCAATTGATCATCAATATTATACAACATATGTACAACATAAATAATGAGCATCAATCACACATAAGATATACACATAGACATATTTTCATGAGGAAACCCATAAAGGGAGAAAACCTCTTCTTCTTCGAAATGATAGGCAGTCTTTTAAGTTCTGTACATCATCTATAATTGAGCACCAACTCAATGTGAGGATACTACCTCTGTTTTACAAGCTCCAACTTGTTTGAGAGAACCAACTCTCTGGTTTCTCTAGCAACCACTAGAAAGAAGCACCAACTCCCTGAGTGTTCCAGCACAGACTGGATGGAAGCACCTACTTCCACTTATACAAGCACCAACTTGTTTGAGAGCACCAACTCTATAGTTTCTCTAGCACCCAATAGAAGGAAGCACCAACTGGATGGAAGCACTAAATTCCAGTTACACATGCTCCAACCTGTATAACAAAGAACGCTTGTTCTCCCTTGCACCACCCTGCCACCCTGGTTTCTCTGGCTGCAACTAGATGGAAGCTACAACTCCCTGTGTTCAAGCACCCACTTGAACCTCTGAGGAAAACAGTCCTCCCTAGAACCTCCCTATCACCCTGAAATATAAATAAATTATTGAATAACCAACAACACAGATAAATCAATTCTTACCACTTCTTCCTTGTTTTGCAATTCTTCTCTGCTACACTATTCTTCTGCTCTGCTCATATTTGGCTTGACTTGTTGTCTCTGTCTTTCTGTTCTTTCTCTATCCTTCTCATGCTCTTTAATATGTGCACATTCTACTCTCTTCACCATTTCTCTTATGTTCATCTTATGTTCCTTATCTTTGAGCTTTCTTTACACTGTGCATGCTATAGTTTTACCTTTCTACATTTCAACTCATTTTTCAATTAGAACAACCAACTTTGCACAGTCGTCTCATATCTCCTTTTATTCAAACACGCCTCAGCAACTAAATTGCTAACCATCCAAGAACCATGATTATGTTCTGCTAACTGAATCATAACTAAACAGTTAATCATGAAGATAAACAATAACCCTTCGATCATATTCTTGATTAACCTGCATCGTTGGATTATAAATGATGGGTCTCGCGCTTACTCCATATTCCCACTGGCTGTGAGCACGGGCCTAATCAAAATGTCTTTCGCATTTCGGCATTTTGGCAATTCTTGTGATGAGATATCTTGACGCTCCATGTCGTGATCCCTGAAACTCCGAAAAAAAATCTTAGTTGGTCTAGCTTCGATCATTTTGGCATTTTGCATTTCGGCATTTCGTGATTTCACATGTCACAAATTCATGTTGTGAGGCATCTCGACTCTCCAAGTCACGATCTCTGAAATGGAGTTTAGTTGTTAGCACCTTTCACAATTTCGCATTTCCGCATTTCACGATTTCGCATGTCATGAATTCCTGTTGCAAGGCATCTCGACTCTCCAAGTCACAATCTCCAAAATGGAGTTTAGTTGTTAGCACCTTTCGCAATTTTGCATTTCGACATTTTGCGATTTCGCATGTCACGAATTCCTATTGCGAGGCATATAGACTCTCCAAGTTGAGATCTCTGAAATGTAGCTTGGTTGCACCAGCTCCTTCCTCCATCTTCCGTAGATCTGACCACTGGCTGTGACCACAGCCTTATTTGAAACTGCATTTCGCAATTTTGCATTTCTTGAATTTGTTGCGAGTCACTCTGACTCTTCCAACTCCTGATCATGAAATGGAGCCTTGCAACTTGCAATCTCCTTCCTTCACATGCCCACAATTGTGACCAAGTGTTTATCCATAAAGTGCTTTCGCAATTTTGCATTTTGGCAATCCTACATTTCGGCATTCCTGTGGAAAAGTATCTCGACACTCCAAGTCACAAACCCCGAAATGATCGGCGTTTCACATTTCGTAACTTCGGGACTCTTGTGATGAAGAGTCTCAAATCTTGACTCCGCCAACTCCCGGTATCCAAAACTCTGAAATGAAGTCAGATCAACGGTCCACAATCTTGATGATTCGATGGTTCATATCTTTTCGTGATTTCACATATCGCGAGTTCGTACCGTGACTTGATTCCTTGACTCCTCCAACTCCCAGTATCTGAAACTCCGAAATGGAGTCAGATCAACATATTTTGGCATTTCTCATTTCACCATTTTGGAATTCTTGTCATGAGTGTCCTTGACACCTCCAACTCTCGGTATCCGAAACCCCGAAATGTCATGGTTTCACATTTTGCAATTTCATCATTCTTGTCGTGAGTTGCTTCCTTGACTCCTGGAGTTTTTACTTCTGATCTTGCCATGCGATCATCGTTGTGCTACTAGTCTTGATCTTTGCCATCAATGACAAACATAGATACTCTGCCTCTATCTGAAAAACATGCCAACATAGTTGTTAGAAAAAAAGGATCATGGAGCAATAAAATAAGACAATTGCAGAAATTAAACAAAAAAGATACACAATCCAATAGAGACATAGATATGTGTGGTTCACCCAATGTGGGTTATGTCCAATAAAGAAATTTCTAGGTCCTTCCTTTATTATTATTCAACAAATGAAGCGATACAACCTACATAACACCCACTGTAACTTCATCTTATTTGTCTCACAATCTCATCTATCATAATAAAATATTTGCAATCATATATAACTGCAATACAATTCTTTCATAAAAGAGGGTTTCCTTCTAGGGAACAAAAACCTAACATAAATTCTACCATCAAATCTATGACCTTATAATAAATGGCCTAGATTTAATATGAAATTACAATATACATTTACAAGGAAAATTTTCTTTCAGGGGCTTCTCCCCCAAACCCCCATCAAGAATGCTACCCCCGTTGGGGGATTGATTTCCCCTGGACCCCCCTAGCTAGGGATATGATCCCACCGGGACCCCGTAGGGGGGGAAAGGCCCCCGTACAATCCCCCCATGTGGATTAGTGTACAATATTCTGGGGTGTATAATCTTCATGGGGTATAACACAACTAAAAAAAAATACCTATGAATCAAGAAGATAATCAGGCTCCACAACTAATATATATCTTGCTTAAATTCCCCAAATTTTGAAGAGATTTGTTGCTGAGTTGATCTATTCTTTAGAGAAAATTATTCATGCTACCTAAGGAGTTTTTTAAGGTCACTCCAATAAGGGTCCATACCTTCCATTTGCAACCAAAAATCAATGTTCCATTGTCCCTCAAGAATACCCAGACCAAATCCCCAATTGACAACAAAATGAAGTTTATGGAAAAGAGAAGTCAAATGAAAAAAAGGATATTCATGACTAGATCCAGAAAACGATGTGGAAAAAACCATAAATAACCTGGGAGGAACAACAAGCCCAACAATACAAAATTCATCTACTATCTGGATCAAAGCTAACAGATCCACTGATGGGTTTGACAATAAGATTTGAAACATGTACCTACACAGGTCCCTTTGACCCCTCGCATATCCAATAGAGGGAAACTTCCTGAACATTGACACAATGTTCATTCCATGAGCCATCACACCTCCTAAAAAATTAGAGAGACAACTCACAAATTGAATTCTCACACATATGTAATTACTCATCAAATTTATGAGGTTAATAACCCAAAAATCGAGACAGTCAATCAATCCACCTCCCTCAACGTACATAAGTAGAGAGGAAGAGCACATAACCTTAAGGAATGAAATAAACCCTATGTTCCCCATTTAAATTTATTTATCCTTTGGACAAAATAGGACCAACCTGAGTCTAATGGGAAGAGATGGGAATTAGGTTCCGCTTGATGCGGTATATTTTAAACTCAACAAAGTTAACACTGAGAGATATAATGTGAGTTATTATTCCATCGAGGATATTTTTTTCAATATGACTCCTTTAACAATCACTTGAACAACCATCATCGAATCTTCTAAAACCTCAATTCTCGTAATATTCCTCTCTTTTGCTAACCACGAACCTTGGAACAATGCATAGGCTTCTACAATGTTATTTGAAGCCGAACCTAACCCCACTCATAATGAGTTATAATGTTTCCTATAAAATCGAGAAAACTTTAAATATAATAACAATACTTTTATTATTACAATATTTGTTCATATACAAAAGTTATAATTAATTTTATTAAGATTCTTATTTTTTAATTATTTTATATTTATTAATCAACTTAACCACATAATTAAAATTAATCATGATAATTACAATACCAAAGAGGGGGAGGAGAAAGTTCTCATAACTGATAATGGGTATTCAATGTCTTCACATGTTTAAAAGCTAGTTTATAATATGGAAGATTATTCCATCAAAATCATTTGACAATTTTGGACACTAGAAGATTATATGATAGATGAAGGGGAAAGTCTATATCATAAACAAAACTCTTTACGGTAGTGTTGTCGTAAAAGGATGATAGAAGAATATTTTTAAGCACAATAAATTAATATAATTGATTTTTAATTATGTTAAAAGAGGTATCTTATAATTTAAGTGAAGGAGAAATGTCATAAATAATTAAGTGTACGGATACCATATCAATGTTACATCGATTTTTATCTTTAAAGAAAGAAAATGAGGGTGGATTCATTATTGTAGAATCCTTTTGTACAAATATTGTAAGACTTTAGGCATTGAGTGTGGCCAAACGAATGTTAATCACGACAAAAGTTAGAAAATAGGCCAACAAAGACTAATTAGATTAGAGACTGAGAGGACCAATTGTATGTTAATTAGATCTATGAGGATTGTAGCCTATTGATTAAATGTAGGTAGAGGAAGGCCTATGAGTCTATGTAATTGTATGTACAGTAAGTGTACATTTGATGAATGAAAAATTATTTGTTCGAGAAGATCTATGCATCGTATGTCTCTCTAGAAATTAAGTGAATATTTGTCTCAGAATTGAGGAACTTGTGTATGTTAGATTTTGTGTAATTACATGATTAAGAATTGATTGTAGGTTTAAGGAGAAGAAATCCTAGGATAAGGTCTCAGCACAATCCTGTAAACTAAACCAGATTGTAGAAGAGTTACAACGATCATCAATCACTATACATGATTGATGATCCTAGTCTATTCGTAATCAGGTAGCTATTGAGGTTAAGATAGCTCACGCATCCATGGTGGAAGAATCTACAAGATCCATCTATATAAGGAAAGAACAATTCATGACCATCGAAGGATAAAGTCAACCTTTAAAGAAGAAAACTATAGTGCCATCAGATCTGAGAGTTGCATAGGAGGACCTTTGGATCAACATTTGATTAAGTCCCGATCTTTGTATCTCAATGAAGGAAGATCGACGACGGGGAGACATTATGGGATTCAAAGGTGGAGTTAATGATCGCATAATTTTTTATTCCACAACCCACACTAATCATCGATAGTCACCTACCAATAGATCAACGGCTGGCATCAATTCCACTACCAACGAGAAGTTTCTATTGTAGAACTCAACCAAAGAAATAAACAACGTGCTAGTTGGGAATCCACAATCATATATCTCCATGTCATTTTAAGCATGACTTTCGATCTTTGATGAGAGGCTAACTTCCAAAATATTGGAATGAGGTCATAGCCCTCAATCCCATGGGTCATAGTTAAATATCCTTCGGTCTAGAGCTTAGGGAAGGTATTAGTTCCTCTGAAATAAGCACTTGGTCGCGTAAGTGGTCCTATGATCAAATAGATTGTTAAATTGCATAGATCGGGGATGATGTCAAAGCAACGATGGCATAAGTAAATTTTCAGGTAATACAAGGGAATCAGAATTCGATCCTGTTAGTTATCGAATCAAAAAATCTTTCACGATCTTTGGCACCCCTCTTTCGGGATTTACAATGTAGTTATAGCAGAAGACTGCATAAAAGGGCTTTTAGGACACGAGGTCCTGCACCACATTTAAAGGCTTCACATTTCATGAAACCAAGTAATATGATTTTCTTATGCTCCTGATTTCTTCATTCCATTGTTGATGATCTATCCATCCAAAATCAATTATTTTCATTCTTAATCCTTGGTGTCTAGTTGTTGCATACTTTTCTTTCATTTGATTTCATGTATTTTTGTTGAAGCTTCTCCAATTTGTAGTGGTTGTTTCTCTCTAATAATATATTTTTGAAGAGTAGTTTGGTGATGCCTTGTTCCATGGATATTGACAAGTATTCAATCTTCTTCCTTCATAATTTTCATATCTTCCTTCTTGTCTTCCTTGAAATTTTTATTAGTAATGAGGGTGTCGATACAGTTTAACAATTCATGGTCTTCCTTCACTCTACACATGCATTTAATCTATCTTATTTTCAACGAAAATGGAATCCTCTATCATCTTTGCTTGGTATTTGATTACCCTATCCTTCAAGATAATACCATCATATTTTGCATTTACATTCTCTAGATGGCGTTCAACTTCTTCAAGTATCTTCTTTTGACCTTCTTGAATCTTGTTTTCTTTCTTTTTTTGAAGCTGCAATGTGATCCCATCTAGCAAATTTTGACGTCCTTCTTCAATTTTGGCTTGTATTTCTGATTTTACCTCATCAGTATTTAAAGATTCCTCAACCTTCATGCAAATTTCATCTTCCAATATTTTGGTGGATTCTTCATCCAAGATCCTTCTTTATTCTTGATTTTGACAATTCTTTTTTTCATCTTTCAATCTCTTGACCTCATACAATATTTTTTTATTATGGTTTTGTAATCTACATATCTCTTCATCTTTATTTTTCAAATATTCCCTTGACTCATCATTTTCCCACTTTGATTTACTATTATTTTCTTGGTTTAAGTTCTTAACCTCCCTAATGACTGATTCATTAAGGGATCATATCTTAGATAGATCCTCACCCTTCTTCTTAATATCTTCCTTTTCTTATTTTATTTCATCTTGAAGTCTACACAATTCCTCCATTTTTGTGTCCCTAATCCATTTATCTCAGAAGAGTTTTTCAAATTCTTCCCATGTGCAATGCCATCTAATATTTTGATCAACACTCATCCACCACTTCCAAGCTTCATCAAAAAAACAATTTCTTGTCTTCGAAGGAGTCATATTATATTATTTTACAAACCTCAACTATTACATATGATTGATTTCATATTTATCTTCATCTCTTGTAAATTTAGGTATTTCCATTGAATTTTAATTGAGGTCTAATCCCAACCCTCAAATAAAAACCTCAATATATTAAGGAAAGTGACACTTGGACGACAGAGAATTTTTAGAGGTTTGTCATTAAAACTTAATTTAATAGTGATTTAGGGAAATTAGGTGGGTCTCAAATTTCTATAAAAGAAGGGGAAGATGAGGAAGAAGGGGATGAACGGTTAGCGTAATGTTACACTGCCGGATTGTGGCTTGACTGATTGCTTGTGAGGAGTTGGGTTTTTCTCAGCTCAGATTGGAGTGGTAGCTCAGCCTTGCGAGGCAAGCTGAGAAGCTAGACTTATCTTTTGGATCTTGTGTGGCCCCTTTGTGGCTCGGGGGGATAAGGGGGAAGCAGAGTACCCCTAGCGATTGGCTGGGAGGTACCGGTGAGGTCTCGACGGTCGGCGAGAAGGAGCAGCGCTGAGTAGGAGCGACACGAAGTGCGCGGACGACACCCGGAGCAAGCGATAAGGCCAAGGTATGATTTTTAATTAGTATAGTAAAATGCATTAAGATCTAAGCTGGAATCAGAACCTCGCTGTAATGGATTGAATGGTTGGTTATTTATTGAAGAATAAACTGTAACTGAAATGGAGTGATTGGCTTACTGCGGATACCCACCTATGTAAGTAAAGTTGTTTACCTTTGTTATTTAGATAGATAAGAAGAAATTGTGTAATTATCAATGTTGTAAATTTTATTGTCCCCTGGTGGGATCCTCACGCCTCCGCGTTACTTTTCGTGGCTGTACACCCTTGGTTGTGGTATTCTTCATATTTAATCCTTATTGTGTTATAGCAGTGACTTCCCTTATGAAAGAAATTATCTAACGAACCATGATAACTCTTGCATTGTGATAAGCGATCTTGAACCAGGATTGATAGATGTTGCAGGCGAGTTGATAGTCTGGGTCTGGAAACGACTTCTAGTTTAAATAAAAATCGTAGAACTCATAATTCAACGGCCTAGTGGGGCTAGTAGTGCAGTGGTATTTTGCTTGCGGGTATGGCTGGGGTTGTGATTAATTGACCTTTTCAGATTAAGATTTCATGGCGCATTCATACCCTTTAAACCATTTAACGAATCTGTAATGGATATTCCATGGAGAGTGTAATTTTTGACGCATTGGCAAATTGCTTCGTTGGGAGGGGGTGACTTTTATTTTTAAATGAAAATGTTGATCGTAAACTTTTGCTGAGGTTCCTGCAACACCACCATATCCGACCTCCCTCCCCACTGTGTGACCTGCGTTGAGCGGCTGTCAAGCATTTTCAAGTTGTGTCTAATTAACCTCCCTCTCAAACGAATGTTGATCCGCTTTCGCTGAGTCATGGACAAGTTCTGTGTCTGGGTTAAGATCTGCGGGGTGTAACCCTGCGTTAGTGGAGTCAACGAGCGTCCCTGGTCTGTGATTTCCCTTGCATGGAGTTGTTTTTATTGGCCTTCCTTTGTGGGTGGGTTGACAGGAAGGGGTCCGCGTTTCCTTTGAAAAAAAAAAAGGGGGAAAGAACCTGAACTGCAGTGATTTTTCCTCTGCCTAGCCGCGTGACCCATCCCTTAAGTCTGACACCTCTGCGTTCTGCCCTCCGTCAATTACTGTTGCGTCCGGTTGCTTTTAGCCAGAACCCCCCACTCCCTTCCTACGCACCTGAGACTTGATTCACCTCGCTGTCGCTCCGTCAGAAGACTGAAATTCACCAACCAACATCAATGAATGTGGAGGACATCGTGATGTAACTTAAACACCCAGAACTAGCTACTACAGTGTAAGGTAATTTAAATGCATTGAAACGTTACCATAATGAATGGAATGCCATTATTTCACTGGAATGTCAATACACAGTGTTGTAGCAAATTGTCAGTCTAATGGGGAGGCGTGTTGCTACCGCAACGAAATTGCAATTTTATTTACTAATTCAATACCACATGTCAGCCGCCAAATTCTAGTTCCTTTTATGTACATACAAGGTTATCCTGATGTAAACGCCAGGTTGTAGCTACTACAGGGTAATATCTTTGTAAGTTTAGTGTCACCTAGAAATTATAGATATGTTGTCATTTTATTTATGGTCATTTAAATGTTGTTATTTCCAGATATCGACCTTTTTCAATATTGCTATTTTTATATATGGTCCTTTTTAAATTTTGTCATTTTAAATACTGTTATTGTGGTATATTTTCATTCTAACTATGAGGTTATATTGTTACGTTTGAACATGATGATAATTATAAATATGATGTTATTCAATATATTGTCATTGTAACTGTTGTTACTTTTAGATATCGACATTTTTAATGTTGTTATTTTTATATATGGTCCCTTTTAAATATTGTTATTTTTGAATAATGTCTATTTAAATACTGTTATTGATATATAATGTCATTTTAATTATGAGGTTAGAATGTTATTTTTCAACATGATGTTAATTATAAATATGATGTTATTTTATATATAGACAATAGGGTAAGGGTGTTGTCATTGGGGGCAAGGGTTACTAACATTTTACCGTTAGGAATAATGAAAATTGATACGGTATTTAGTATGTATGGTAACTGTAATCTATAAGGGTAAGGTGATATGGGAAGGTGATGCTAGGGATGCATATTGATTCTGAAACATGTAGGAGTATGGTTTGCAACATATTATAGAGTGAAGTGTTGCGTAGATAACATACAGAAAGGAATGGCATTGATATTGTTGCATTATTATTATTTATGATCATTGATGACATCTAATGGTGAGCTCCTCATGGTTATTGATATGTTTTTTATCACGTAACATCATTGCAATTTTATGGTTGTAGCATATAAGAGGTATTGAAATTGTAAATCGTGGCCCAGATACATGATGTAAAAATAAGGTGTTCAATATTTCATGGCAGGTTTATTGTAATCTTTATTGTTAGTAATAAAATTTTATGGTGTAATAACATTGATTTAAGCCCAATAGATTATTCTGATTCAGTACATGAGGGTTGTTGTTCAGTGTAGTAAATTTGTACTTGGTTGATAACCCTTCCATGTGTTGGACTTCTTGTGTCGGGCGGGGTATAGACACCTCCCTGTAGCCTTAGTATATATGTTTGTGTGTGTGATTTTTTTTCAGTGTAAAGAAACCAGTGCCATATCAAGAGTCTCGAGCCCTTTAAAGGCAGGGTTTCCACTCTTGCGACACACCTGACAGAGATTACTAGTTTCTGCCTGAGCAGTCGGCCAGGAGCCTATCTGACCTTCTCTCTCTCCGGAGCAGAGGAATAAGATTAAACGACCTGCTTTTCTGTGCAGAAATAGTAAACTCTACAATGATGGATTCTTCCATCTGTGACTGTACTGTACATAACACCTGGTGTCATTTTCTGCTTACAGTTGCTAGTTGTACGCCTTATGTCTAGGGACGTTTATTGCTTGTTGTTACTGTTGTATGTCGTATGTCGTCTTGTTGTGTTCATCTTGATTGCATCTTGTTCGTAGTCGGGTTACTAGTTTCTGCCTGAGCAATCGGCCAGGAGCCTATCTGACCTTCTCTCTCTCCGGAGCAAAGGACTAAGATTAAACACCCTGCTTTCCTGTGCAAAAATAGTAAAATCTATTGTTATGGATTCTTCCTTATGTCTATGTCATTTATATGCTTGAAGTTACTTGGTGTGCGCCTTATTTCCTCTTGTTGTGATCATCGTGGTTGTTTCTTGTTAGTCGTCGGGTGGCGACGTAGAGTCAAGTGTGTCTATTTCCTCTTTACACGTGCGTACACACCTTAAAGACAAAAAACAATTGCACCTGTTACAGAGTTGTTGTCGTAACGAGGAGGTTCTTTACATAAAAAAAAAAAAATATATTTTGATCTGCAATTTTGATATTAATATTAATATTACCATAATAGACTTAAGGATAGTCTATTATATGAAAGTTCACAATCATTCACATGATAAGTTTCGAAGGCATAACTAAAATATGTTTCTCTCTTTCATAGGGTAGCTAGCAACAAGAGAAAATATGTATTATACAATGTCATACATAACACTATTGCACACTTGCTATATGATCATTTTATACCTGCTCATTATGAAGAGTTGCATACAACCCACTCAAAACTATCATTCAAGGTAAACAACATAGCATGGCCTTCAGGATGAATACAACTAGTTAAAAATGGTATTATCCAAAGCATAACAAGTACAATTTCATGTTCAACAATTAAACACATCCATGCAATCATATCAATAGACATGCATTTAAATTAATGGACATATACAATCCTATTCATTAATAATAACTTCACTCTGCATAAATAATAGGTCTACTCATTCAGTGCATACATGACACTCAAGGGTGGTTACAACTAAGTCTTGTTAACAATACAAATATACCACCAAATATTATTTGTTTAACATCAATCAAAATCATTCATAGTATCCCTAAGACAAATTCCTCTTACCATACATCTACAACACCGTGGATGAAAGGTATCTCCACTTTTAAACATGACAATCCTTAGGAAAAAGGTTAATACATTTAAAGCCATATACACTAAATAAAGGTAAGGATCATCAATCTATCAACCTCTTAACCTTCTAGGTAAACAACCCATCAATCAATAGGCCATTAAACATGTGAATCAATAATGCATAACATTTATACATGTCAAAACCTCAAAAGGGTGGAAACCATTAAGTATTGATGATAATACCAATGAGTGATCAAATATAAGCACTTACATCAATATTAGACATTTTCATACTGGTTACAAAATAATCTCTAATCAACAACTTCATATAGTTATGAATATCAAGGAAAAAACTGGTTTCACTTATTCAAGAATAATCGGTTATGTTAATATGGCATCAAAAACACTATCATTCACTATGATTTAGTCAATACAGGTCCCTATTTCCCACCTCTAGTATTAATATTTTAGGTTGCAATTTTAATATTAATATTAATATCACCATTTTAATATTAATATTACCATATCCTCCAAGTGGAACATGGTTTCTCCTATAATTCCTTGGATAATGGGGATAGGTCTCAATGCCTTGATAATGTGCATGAGAGGACAATAAATCCCTTAGGATCTAAATGAATCTTTCGGGGGCCTACAAGGGCCATGGACAATGCCACAAACCAAAAAACATGCCCTATATAAGATATCACTATCATCAGAGTGGTATGTGGATGCCATTAGAAGGGTTTATGCATTAGGGATGGGTACTAGAGCCTTGACCATGGTTGGGTCAGAAGTCAAGGGAATTAGGACCTAAGTTAATATTCTTGATCTAATAGACCATGATCAAGGCCTCAAACTACACCATAGTTCCTTTAGAGTGAATTGTTGTCATATAAGTAGGATATGGGTATAATAATGAGTTTTTTCATAGTAGGAATGGGTCTCAAGGACTTTACCATAACAAAGGGAGGACAATAAGGGCCTTATTACATAAATGGATTTGTTAGGCTCAATATCCATGAACATCACCTTCAACATAATCCCTTTAGAGGAAATATTTGGCCTCCAAGTTGAATATGTGTACCATTATGAAATATTTTGCACTAGGGACATGTGCATTAAGTAATTAGCCATGGTCGAGCGAGGAAAATAAGGCCCTTGGGTCATTTTTGAATCCTTTAGGGATTAAGGGACATAATCAATGCCCTAAACAACATAACATGTTCTCTATAGGGAATCATGAACCTTTGAGTGAGATATGGATATTGTTATAATATTTTGTGTATCAAATATGACTATGAAGGATTTTCTTTGTACTTGTTTAGAATCTCATTACTCGTATTCTATACTACAAAAAGTGAGCCTAGCAACCATAGGGAAGCCCCCTTGACTTGGGTCTACCCTTTGTCTAATGTGAAAAGGAGATTTGGTGAGGTGACAATGGCCAACATCCTAGTTCCACAAATCTTCAGCTAGGTGTTGGACTTTACATTTTGGGTATGAGATTGTGTGGAAACATTTTTCCACCATTGTCGAGGATAAAGTTTGTTTCCTAGAAAACATCAGTATATTAGACACACCTTTTGGATGAGAATGCATTCTTGAAGATCTATTCTCATCTTGACGAATCCATTGAGGGAATACGTCTTTTTCTCTTTTCATATTTTAAGACTTGTTGTTTGTAGGTGAAGCAAATAACAGTTGAAGACATCAAAGATTCACCTTGGTGAATCCTCTCATCTCTATTTGGAAAGTATGAAGGTATATCTTGTAGATTTCATTTTCAGATTTGGTATTTCATGTTGAAGAGTTGTAAAGAATAATGTCTCCTTGGGAATTTCATGAGTATATCATGCTCTAGATGTAGAGAAAATTCACAGGTACCCAAACCATTATTCTGGACCAAAATGGTTAGAAGAACTTCCAAAGTTTAATGGTGATGCCCATTGTGGTATTCATCATGTTGTATCATTCTTGAAATATGCTTCAAAAATCAATGTAATACATGATGATCTATTAATGAATCTATTTGTACATTATTTGGAAGGAGAACAAAAGTCTTGAGTAAAATATTGTAGTGGTCCTACGAAGATTTCATCTTTTGCATATTTTTTCAAAATCTTCCTCAAATCTTGGGGTCCTCACTTGCGAAAGTTCGAAGATGTTATTGCAACTCTACAAGAAAATGAAGAAGCATCCCAAGCCTCCAATCATGAATACCAAGAGATTAAAGAGAATCATTATGAAGAAGATCAAGAGCCGCCTCTTAATCCCATACATGAATATTTCAATGAAGATATTGAAAATCGAGCTCAAAGTCCTATTGAAGGCCAAAGACATGAAGATGAAAGTGAATATAAAGAAGCATACATATCCATTGAAGATAAATAGGTCATTTAAAAGCCTTGTCATGAGTCCAACCATGAAGATTAAGAGCATGAGAAGGAATCTCTTTCATCCACTTCATGAATTCATGAAAAAGAAGTTTGGGTAAGCTATGATTTTATTCAAAATTCTAAAATTAATGACACATCTATTGAGGGTTTTGAAGAAATTTTTTATTCGAATTTATTTTATTCTACATCTAATGAAGAGATTGGCAGCCAAGAACACGATATACATTTTTTAAATTTGCATTATGATTTGGATAGATGCTATTGGAAATTCTTAGGAGATCCCATTTATGATGCATCTAGAAAAGGGAGTGTAGATTTTGAGTTTATTGGGCAACGTAGTATAAGAGAATCAAGTTCAAATAATATTCATGAACATTTAGAAATTTCTATAACACATTTCTAGTAATGTTAACATGCACATGATTCATAAAATTTCAATTTTAATGAACTATTTAGCACATAAAATTTCTAGCCACTTTCATCTCTTGAAAATGATGAAGTTGAATGTAAAATACAAGTTGGAACTAATGTTTTTCATGCTGGAAATCATATGGGACAACAAGATACATATGTAGACATATCTTACAGAAATTTTCAGCCATCACATATGGACTAGCAAGCCATTACATGCACTCATAAATTAATTTCCAGATCTGGGAATGCATTTTGTCACTTGTTTTCATACTCTTCCAAAGATAGTGTTGTAACGGAGAAGCCTAGAATTTAAGATCTTGACGATAGTGAAGAGAATGCTCCTATTTTTGATGATGTACTTTATATTTAAGATGAACATTCCATCCCTATCCAACTTTTGATAAAGAATGTTGTAAATGGTGCATGCCATCTCTGGGTATGATTTTGATGGTCTTCATGATGATTTTCAAGTGTTCAACCAAGAATGCATGAATATTCCAACTTTCTTCTACATGATGATGAATGTATTCCTATTTTGGTTCATAGCCAAATATAAGGGAAGGACTATTTATGTAAAAAACCAACTTGGATGGCTCCATTGGTTGTATGATTACACTTAGCTCTTGCATTTTTCTCATGTAGAGTAGGAGTAGGAGGAGGCTAATTACTCTACCCTCTTGTCACTTCCCACCTCTTGTACATCCTATGGGTTGATGTGTGTCCTTAGAGAATTTTTTCATATAGGAAATGGAAAGTTGTGTTCATAATGCAAAGTGTTCTTTTCCATCTCCATTCAAGTCTCATCAACACCATTAGAATGTGTTTTTTCAACGAATTTTTCCATCTTTGCTTAGGTCCAGAAATTGCCATTTTTTTTTTTTATCTATTGTATTTTCCATCTCTACTAAGGCCACATCATCATTAATGACTAGCTCATCATCAGTGTCATGTTCAACATGGAGGGTGGTAGATATACATGATGAAAATATCATAAAATAATAACTAGTAGTACCAATAGGGATAATCAGATTCAAATTAAATAGTCAAATAGGTTCACCATACCCAAACTTATTGTTTGAACATCATTGATAGAAATACCATAATTGTCTTCTCAATGAAAGGAAGTGTAGAACTACTTTCATAAAACATAGGTGTCATAACAAACTAACAACATCTACTTGACAAGATAAATGAAATAATGCTAACAAGACAAAAAAAGTTAACATAATACGCAAGGAAGAAATGTAATGATGCTATCTTAGCATGAAGAAATTCATAATTTCAACATGACATGAACATTGACAATATGAAATAGGGATCCTAGAAATGCATACAAATAAATCAAATCCATGAACATACAGGAAGTAGAGAAAATAACACAATTGAGGGGAAAACTTACCACATCATTTGCTCTTCACTCAAGATCATTTGTATTGGACATGTTGATTACTTCATTAGAATCATGTTCTGCATGAATAACATAAAAGTTATAATAATTACAAGGAAAACAACAATTAGTGGATGTTTTTGTGGAACCACTTCTCCCTTCTCCATTTTTAGTGTGGGTTTCTAGCAAAGGTAGGAAACCAGAGGTTTTCGCAGATTTGTTTTTATCGATACACCTAAACTGTTATGTTGCACTAGGTTTCTAGCAAAGGCATGCAACCAGATGTTTTGGAAGAAGTTTTTTTTATTGATGCACTTAAATTATTATGTTTTACCGATGCCCTTTGATATCTAAAGCATTGGTGATCCATGGCTACAAGTGCATTGGAGCAACAACATGTCAAAAATACATCATCTCTAAACATTGGTCAAGACACATTGATGATCCACATTGGTCTAGGTGCACCAATGCTTCTATACCAATATGCACCCAAGTGTAAAAAAACCCAAAATACATCGGTGCTCCACATTGGTTCCAAAAAATTGGTGCTCCATGACCCATGTGCACTAGAGTGATAATATCCCAAAAAGACATCAGTGCTTCTCTTTTGTATTGGTATATTGTTTCTCCTATTTGGTATGGGTGAACCAATGATTCTATACGGTGTAGGTGCATTGATGATATTCTTTAGGTATGGGTGCACTAGTGCTCCTAATACACCAATTAACTGAACAATAMTGTCCATAATGCTTGAGACTAAGAAATAAATAAATTATATTAATGTCCACAATATACCTGCAACACCAAGAAAATCTACACAAAATTAAGTAAGAACTAGAGCTTATAGTTTCGTTCTTTTCTTYGATTTGGTCACATGTAATTAAGCTTTCCCAAAATGCAACTTTGATTATTAATCGAATACTAGTCATTTGCTAAATACAATTTCAATTCCCAATGATCATATTTCCCCCTTCCCACCTATGAATAGGAATACAAAATACTGGAATTTCTATGGACCACTCCCCCTCCAAATTCTTCCTTACTACCATCTTAATATGTCAGTGCAATATTTTCCATGGAACAGACAGTGGAACATTTTTCTTCCTACACAAATCCAATAAGGTTATTACCCTCCTATGCAGAAATGCATTCATATACCTATTTGTTCCGGATTTCACATTGTAAAAAGGGATGCCTGCTTCATTACATAAAGTTTAAGAACATTGTTATCAAAGGTTGACATATCCACAAACTATGCTAATTGGATGCATAGAATGAAAACGTCTTGTATGTTATTGCCATATTCACCTCTAGATCAAAGATAGGTTCTAAAATTTATTTTGGGACTCTAAAGTGGACTGGTAGTCACTAAGATCAATTCTTAAACATAAAACATCATGTCCATGACACAATGAAAATAATGGTAATTCTATTTGTCATGTGAGACACAATGAAACATGTCACAAGACATTCAAAGTTGCATATATCATGTCACAAGATTATGGAAGTTGCATCATTAAGAGAAGCTGAAGTTATCATTAAGTGTATAAAAAAATTACATTCATAGATATATACAAGCCATAGAAATAGCCTTGTCTATATTATCAACTATATGATGTGCATATAACTGTCTTATAAAATTTTTGCATGAAATAATGAATTTCTTTTAGTCTTGTTTTTTGCTTTCCAGTGGTTAAGCAAATCACCAATGTCCATGTCTTCGTTTACTAGGTGCTCTTCAGCAGATGATGTTGTTTTATTCCTTTCACGTCGAGTACATCTAGTCTCATACCCACGACGTGGATGCTGTTGTGAGGGGCCATCACCTAAAAATATAAAAAATATTGAATTTATATGGCCAATTTTTAAATATCATTGAAGTAGTTCATTAATATTAAAAAAAAACGCTGCAATGTAATTATTTACCTGGTCATCTAGTCAGCATTGTTGGAATGGTTTTTGGCCTGTTCACCTGATCTTTAGGTCAAGGATGATCATCTATGATATTATTTGCCATTGAAACTTCAAAATTTATAAGTAAAAAAATTATAAGTACAAAATTATTAAGTATATGATTAATATATAGACATTTTACCATCATGGGCCTCATTCATAGGAACGCCTTGGGGTTGCACCTCACTAGGATGGGGCTTCTAGGGAGCACCATGATCTTCTGGTTATGTTTCACTATCAACGCTTTGTTTTTCAATACTAATGGTATGGTTGATATTGTTTCTCTCCTGATTAAAACAAAGTAAGACATTAAATTATGGATGATATCAAACATTTACACGTTTTATAAGTAATGAAAGGTTAATATGGATTGATTTTTATTTACCTTATCCAACAAATTGGATCTTGGGGTCTTCCCCATGCTTTTCCTATGATCAACAATGGCTTTATAATTGTACTTGTAATCAAGTTGGAGGTCTTCCTCCATGGTTCCAGTTCTGAAGTCGTCACCCTGCATTGCATAAGGGTATGTTATTTTTTTAATGTTTTTGGATGCAATTACCTTAAAGTTGTAAGGTGATAGAAATAATATTCTTAATATGTTTGGGTACTTATGATTCGTGACTGTAACCTGAAGTAGTCACCCGGGCCTAGCTTGTGTTGGCCATGTTTTGCAATCCTTGCTTTGGTTGCCTTCGAAGTGTCAGACAACCTATCATCAAAATTTTCAAGTATGTTATATATAACCACACTTTTATTTAGATATAAAGAAAAATAAAGCTTGTATTGAATTCAAAAAATTGTAATTTACCTTGGTGTACCAATTATTTTTTCTCCTGATTTTCTCAAAATATTTTCTTTTGCATCATCAATGATCGCCTTCCACTCTCTCTCTGGAATTGAGGGAGGATCCTCATACCGAGGATTTATTGCCAAGATTCATCTATAAACATCCCGCGTATATTTTAAATATTCACCCGCTGCAGATGTGACCGCTTTTGTATTGAATGTGCCTACACCAAAGAGGCCTTCAAGATAATCCATAAGTTCATTTTTGAGGTTGGACTTATGTCAATTCCACCTCATGCGTAAGGTTGCCCCAAAAATAGACAAGGCCTTGCTCTCTACATGCCTATAAAAAAGGTCGTTTCCTACACACAAAAATATATGATCGTTAATTTAAAATTAATAATCTAGAGGATTTTTGTATGAGGACAACATTAAACGATTAAAATATGAATTAAAACTACCTGAGAGTCTTGATTGTTTTAATGGAAGTCCATTATCGTCGACCAAAAATGTGCATGGAAGGGTCCCCGTGCTTATCACATGTCTAGATCCGGGAAATGCATCCATATCAACCACATCTCTAAGATCCTCATATTTTCCACCCTCTCTAGACTCTGATCGAGGTGTGGATGCTTGTCGATGCGTGTCATGGATCCTATCTAAATGAGGTGTGGAATATGGAGAAGTAAATAGTTCTCTAGCAACTGTATGACCGCCTGCATCAGGACTCTGTAGCATCTCTATAGCGCTACTACTACCAACCCCGGGATGAACAGGTTCCAAATATTCCTTTATAAAAAAGAAAATGTTTTTTCGTGAGATAATGTAAAAGTTAAAGAACAAAGTATCATAATTTAACATATGAGTGCATTAAACAAAAAAAAAAAAAATTATGGTTATTACCTTATATGTGTTAAGTTGTGACATAAGGAGCTTGATCCTTTCTTTGACGTCTGGAGTTTGTTCTGGACGATCTAACAAGCTAAATAGTTCCTTTTTAGCTTTAATTATCTTTTTTTTAATGAGAACATAGGATCAATGTAAGAATAAAACCCCTCCTCATCGGCGGAATCATGATCCACATGGCCTGCTGACTACATATAATTTCAACAAAAACAATGTTATTTCAATAAACTTATATAAGCAAATAATAAAATCAACGTAAAATGAAAGTGGAAATTGATAATCATTTACATGTTCTGCGGATGGCCCTTTTCCATGATCATCCTACCACATTGTAATATAATTAGAACCCCCAAATATTTAAAAAATTGTTAATGATAACAAAAAAAAATGTTAACGATAATATTTACATCAATGTTAAAGATAATAAAAAAACATAATGCAATAAGTAGAGGTTTCTTAAAGAGGCGTTGCATAAGAACCTGCACACTATTAGTCAATGTGTATATTCGATTCAAATGGTAATCCACTAATAACTCTTCCCCATGAGCTATCCTTTTTATTGCGCACATGACTACTCGATTCTCTTCACGTCCCTCAAATATGCAATTCGGCTGTTTGTTTGTTGTCCCAGGTCATGCACTATTTATAAACCCTGCGATATTGCCGGAATATTTAGGCCTTCCATCAATATAGATAGTCGCTCTTTTATTTTTATCCTTGTTTATTAGTTGAATATAATTTGCGTTGAGTGCATATCTCCGCATACTTCACATGTACCAGACCAGCCGCATCCAATCGTTATAATTGTAACACGGTCTGACATAGTCCATCAATTAAGTTACTGTATTGTATTTTACAATTATTCCATCCATGGAAAATATCCCCAAGCCATGAAGGGAGGATGGTGCAATGCGACATGTCCTATTGTTGACAATGAAGCCAACATCTATAGGAGGTAGTTCCTTAGGTACGCATTGCTTCACCAGATGATTATACCTGAGTGGAACATATATGTCTCCTATGCTCTCATCATCAGAAGAGCATGATCCTCCTTTGGCAAGAAAAAATTTCATGCATCTACAAAATTTTATTCTGACTTTTTCACCTTTGGTCCTTGTTTTCTTATCATATCTACTATATGCGGTCACATTTCCGGCCTCTATTTGGCCTAATATTTCCTCACTCAACAAAGAAATATATGACAAGTACCATTTTGTTGTACCTTTAGTTGAATGTGCACATATTTTTACTTAGTATTCCATCATCATATTCACAGTTCTAAATAAAAAGTTTATAACAGATCCATAGGAATTGAGCAGATTTTCATTTCAAATATTTCCAATGCAAGAAATTTCTTAGAAACATGGTATCTGGACTTAATCCTAATGCATAATATTTTAGGTTTGTATGCCTTGGTGGTCCTGGGATTCCATGGCTTAAGTTCGTTAGACACTTGACACTTGCTAAAATCATATTGCATCAGATTTTTGCCTGCATGAGGAATACAACCACGTCCACTCTCATGTTTCTCCTTGGTAGGATGCATCAAGTCCACAAAGGTATGAGTCTATGATATTTGTATATGATGTGCACTAATGATTAAATGTCTAACGAGATCTGTCTCAGGAATCCTTAAACATGGTTGGCTCAATAAACACAAGGTCCAATTAAATTCCACCACATGGAAATGCAACATCAACATGAATGAACTTGGAAGGACTAGTGGTGGCTCTAGAATGTGCCACATGGGACCACTACACATTTTAAAATTTAAGTTAGAAGACACCCTTATCAAAAAAATTACAATTATTTTGGAGAACTGGACTCAAACAAGATTTCACTAGGCTCTAATCATACTTCAGATCCATAGGAATTGAGCAGATTTGTCATTTCAAATATCTCGAATGCAAGAAATTTCTTAGAAGCGTGGCACCTAGACTTAAGCCTAATGCATAATATTTTAGGTTTGGATGCCTTGGTGAGTTTGGGGTTCCATGGCTTAAGTTTGTTAGACACTTGACACTTGCTAGAAGCATATTGCATCAGATTTTTTCCTGCATGAGGAATACAACCACATCCACTCTCATGTTTCTCCATGGTAGGATGCATCAAGTCCACAAAGTTACAAGTCTATGATAGTTGGATGTGATGTGGACTAATGATTAAATTTCTAACGAAATCTGTCTAGTGAATCCTTAAACATGGTTGGCTCATTAAACACAAGGTCCAATTAAATTCCACCACATGGAAATGCAACATCAACATGAATGAACTTGGAAGGACTAGTGGTGGCTCTAGAGTGTGCCACATGAGACCACTACACATTTTAAAA
>ML783158.1:813144-838581 GCA_009831015.1 Picea engelmannii | reverse complement strand
CCCCCCCCCCCCCCCCCCTCTAAGTGTGGTAGGTGTGTCCAATAAAGTCATGGTAGAGAAACCTAGAAAATGGTAGTATTAAAACATGGTAATACTTCCATGATGCCTTCATGAAAAAATGGGCTATTAGAAAGGATGGTAGAATATTTTTTACTCAACTGCATGAGATTAATAATAAATAAATGAAATGGTGAATGAATTCGATGATAGGTTTAGGAAGTTGATTGACAAATTTCCTAATAAGATTAAGCCCAAAGATGATGCCATTCTTTTATAATACACAAATCCATATGAGGCTTAGTTTGGACTCATGTTAAGAGATAAGTTCCCCGCCACCTTATAGTCATCTTAATATTGGGATACCAAAATTGAAGAGAATGTTATTTCTACTAAAGTATATCCTTAAGGTTCCTCAAGGGAATCCACTTAGAAGGAAGAAAACAAACCTATAACATTGAACATAGTTGACCCTACCCAAAATTTTGAGAAGGTTACTTTCAAGATGATTCAAATATAGACTACTCTCTTGAACAAAATAACAAGTATAGAGAAGGATACGGTACAACAAGATAATTTTCCTCGAAGATACCAGTAGAACAATTATCAACCAGGAGGAAATAAAGTGTGGAATAAAAATATACCTCCCTCAAAACAAAGCGTACCAAATTCTCTCACTCCTGCTAACATGTTCAACCAAGAGGAATTTCCACGGTGCTTAATTACCTTGCAACAAACCACATAATGAATGGGACTCTCTCCAAAACCAATGGTTTGGAAACAATGAAGACTCTAGTGGCCCTGAAAGTTTAAATTTTGTTGAAGACCTTGATTACATATATAGCATCCAACAAAAAACCCATATGGTCAAAAGAAGTGTTAGCATTGCTAGGTTTATGAGGATGACCATGTTGAAATCTATAGGTGAAAAAGCCAAAAAAAATATTAGGAAAGATAAATACATTTAATACATGAGAAGGAATAAATCCCCGAAGATTTTACAACCCAATGATTCTGAGCCACAAAGAATACCTTGGAGTAGACCACCTCTACCTTTGAATACTAGTCCCCTTTCAAAGCTAATCAAGATTCCCTCACAAATGGACAAGGTGAAGAAGTATCTTAATCTATATGCAACATAAGATATTATTTCCCTTTTTCCAACATCGAAAACCTATTTACCTAGCTAGAGTGGATTCAATAAATAAGATTCATTTCCCAGATAGTAGAAAGTACCTACGGTCATTCTTTGGTAAAATAAATTTTTCTAGGAGGTTCATTCCAAATTTCACTAATATCGTTAAACTAAGGAGTATATATTTGAAGAAATATTGTTAGTTCAAAGGAATGATGATAGTTGAAAATCATTTAAGAAGATTAAATAAGATATTGTGTCATCCACTATCCTATTTATCCCAGGTTATTCCAATGATTTCATCATATTTTCCTTCACTTCAGAAGATACAACTCTCTGTGTACTCTTGCAAAAGAACAAAGATAATATGGAACAACACCATTGTTTTTACAAGTAAAAATCTTAGGGATGCAGAACTAAAGTACACCATTATTGAAAAGTAATATTATGCTCTTGGTAAATCATTAAAACATTTCAAAATTTATGTTGGGTAGTCCAAAATTGTAGTCTATGTCCCTTACTCAGATGTTAAAGATGTCTTAGCAGAATAATATTGTCTACGATTCATAGGGAAACGAGTCTCAAAGACTCTTATGAGATAGACATTAAAACCAAAAAAATCATAAAGGGACGGGGTTTTGCTAAAATGTTGATGGAAGGAAACTATAAGGTTTTAGCAATAGATAGTGTTAACCAAGTGAATGTTTTCCTAGATGAATTGGAAAATCTTGAGTGGCTTTCAGACATTATTTATTATTTGAATAATATTTCAAATGTCTATTTGGAAGCTATCTATTGCTAATATTTCATGTCCTAACCACTTGGTTGATCATAAAAGAAGGGAATTAAGATTGACATCTGCGAGATATTGTTTGATTCAAGGTGGTCTTAGTTGGAAAAACCTTTGCGGAATCATTCCTGGATGTGTCAATAAAGATGAAGCTAAAAAACTAATAAAATAATTACATTTGAGATATTGTGGGGGGCATTATGCAACTCACACCATTGCGAATAAAATCATGATAGGGTACTATTGGGATACATTATTCATAGAGGTTCATGTTTTGTCTGGGCTTTCCAACCATGTTAATCATTTGCAAGGAAACTAGCCCCTGGAATGGTACCTAAGGTTTCCCTAAGGTAAACATTGTTGAAAAACAACATTCACACCTAATCCCAAGGGATTTAGGTGGATTTGATCTCGTGACCTCCTTAAACAATACACCTTCTTAGAATATATATATTCTAAGAATTTGTATTTTTCAAGGAGGTCACGAGATCAAATACACCTAAGTCCCTTGGGATTAGGTGTGGAGGTTCTTTTTCAACAACGTTTACCTTAGGTACCTCTCCCCTATTCAATTTCCTATGTTATGTGCCTCACTCAATGTCCCTATTGGTTTAGGCACTATAATATGTACCAATGAGCTTACATTCATTACCATATGTGCAATGCGAAGGGGTTGAGATTTTACTTGGAATATGTATGTATGTATGTATGTATGTATGTATGTATATGTTAATTGGCTTGAGTAACTGGGAGGAATATTGTTATCCTCCCCATCCAAGTTCAAATATCTCTAATGACATGTTGTGTTCTTCATGAAACAATTGTTGAGATGTCCTTAGCCCCGAAGAATCTATTTTACCTTAGGTACCATCCTAAAAATGAGGGGAACTACCTAGGGGTTTCCTCGGGATAGGTATTTCACAAAAATAAACAAATAAACAAATTTTAAAAATTAATAATAAATATTAATATGTATGTATATGTATATGTTTATTTCCTTGGAATAAAATATGTCCCACCGTTAATCCCATAAGTGAGAATTATATTGTTGGTACATTTCCAACCCCATCAAAAATTTACCCATGAAGATCCCCAATCAACAATCAAATCAAGAAGAATAAACATGTCACAAAAATAATTTGAACCCAAGTGGAGAGGACAATAGTCCCTCTCTCAAAAACTTGAGCTAGACCCGATTGAATTTAATTTTGGTATATATATCCCAGGAAATCCTCAGGCTCTTCCCTTCATTGTGAGGATGTTACCCAAGGCAAACTAAATTATTGATAGCTCAAGGCCATCTCAACATGTCACTAGCGAGAATAGAACCCAATGGGAATGAGAATGAGCATTCATCCTAATCAACCAAGACAAACTCCATTGAAAAGTGTGTGTGTACACATACACATACACACACACATTCCAAAGAAAACTTTGCAGGAACCCCCACCCTTCTTCCTTAGAATATTTGGATGGAGGGAAACTCAACTGCCAACCAAAGTAGTGGCTAGTAACCCTTAGGGACTCGATTGAATTTGAACCTATGATGTAAGGCCTTCTCATTGTAGACATGTCTTGGGTGGGTGGTTCATTTAATTGATATAACCCTTGGGGATACAGAAATATGTACAAACATACATAAATATGTTGGTTATTTATTAAATTGGGTGAAATTTCCATGAAAAGTATCATACATGCTTAAGTGGTTGACACATATTGTGATCCTTGACATGAATTTTGTTTGTGGTAACTTTACTACTCTAAAGACCTATGTGCATTTGGGAATGTGCACATAGGAGAATGTGTTGATGAAGAGAAGAAAATGAATAGACACCAAAAGGAGCAAGATCGACATGGGAGTTGAAGAGGTGAAATAGTTGAGAACCCAAAAGAAATTGTGGATTGCAAAACTGACATAAATGAAAGGAACAATTATAAGATGACAATGATTTTGAATATTTGATGGAACTAAAGTTGAACAAGTGCCAATATTTGATGAGGTTGGGTACAAGAAATGAAGAGATAAATACAGTGTGCACAAGAAGAGAAAGGTAGTGCTCAAGGAGAAAATAAATAAAGGAAAATAGTTGAGGTTTCCATGGCAACCTAGCAACCCAATGAATCTTTTTATTTTATGGAGAGGCCATCGATCCCGTTGTAAATTTTTATACATAAACTGAATGAAAGAGACAAAGAGATTGAGAGCCATTGAAGATTTTTTTTTACCTTAAGGTTTTCATGTTAAATCTTTCATAAGATGATGAATGTTGTGTATTGTTGTGTGAATTTATGTTGTTGATGTAATTGTAGTTTTGTTTATGTACAGTAGATGATGAAGTATATAATTTTTCTATTGAATATGTGAATAGGTTAAATAACTATATTTTTTTCAAAGGAAACCCTCGTGGAAAACCCTCTGAGTACTTTGCCATGATCCATGGGTGGTAAATGGGGTAAACTGTCAACCTTGATTAAGGGGCCTAACCCCAAGGGGATCAAGAGAGTCAAACCCATGACCAACAACAAGCATGAAATATCTCATGTTTGTCTTTAGACCATTGAACTAACCCTCGGGCTAGGTTAAAGGAATAATTATTACAATGGCTAATTAATTTAATTTTATTGTGGATTTGGTAAATGCCCTTGAATGTTATGGGTATAAAGTTTTCTTGTTGTGATTAGATTTGTGTTGTAAGTGGGGGAAGGAGGGTGTGTAAACCTTCCTACACTAGTGTTAATGAATTTATTAGAAATAACTTTAGAGCACATTTCCAACAAATCTTGAATAAGGAAATACTTATTTGGATATAACTACCCATGTTTTGTTGATACTCACTATTTAATGCAACTTAAGAATCAAGTACTAAAATTAATGCTCCTTTTATAGGAATAAAGATGTCTTAAGGGAAAGACAAACCTTGTGTTTGGGGCTTGTTGGTGACCTTTTTGTAGTTTATTTGTGTTGTTTAAAGATCATGCATGATACACATCAATTGATATCTTAATCAAGCTATTTACGTCATAGTATTTTTTAACTGAAGTCAGGGAAAGACAAACCTTGTGTTTGGGGCTTGTCGGTGACATTTTTTGTAGTTTATTTTTGTTGATTAAATATCATGAATGATACACATCAATTGATCCAAGTGGATATCGGTGGCCACCCACCTTTTACAAATGGCTCAAAACGGCTTTTTGGCAATTTTGGCAATTTACTATTTTTAGCAGTTTTTTCGAGTCCTGAACTTCCAGAACCATTTTGAGGCCGTAAATGATGTTTCTTTGGGTATGTTGCGCTTGCAAAATAGCATCTATGATGCTATTTTGTCTCGAGGATTGTAGGCCTTAGATAGATCTTTCCAACGAGCTATCGTGCGCCCTAAACGGAGATCGTCCGGGAAGTTGATGTACTAACTTACCCAAACGGGGCCCACATGACTTTTGGCACTTCATCTCCTAGGGTTAGGTTTTATGGATGTCTAGGACTTTTGGAATTCTCGTTTATTGTAAAAAGGCCTTCAGAGCCTCATTGTAACCATCTTCTTGGGAATGCAAGTAGCCGTCACATCTCTTCTCAGAGATAAGCTGCCACCATTCTAGCGAGTCTTTCACTCTGTATTTTTATAGTCTCTGTACATTTCTTTGATTAATAGAAATCATGTATTATTGTATATCTGTGTTTATGGTTGCATCTCTGATACATTTTTGTTATACTATTGAATGTATGCAATATCTCTGTGCATTTCTTTATTATATCTCCGCTCTCATTTCGTGCCGAAAATAATCTGGATCATCAATTGATATCTTAATCAAGCTATTTAGGTCATAGTATTCTTTAATTGAAGTTTGTGTTTATGGAGAACATGCATCTCATTTATTTGTGTCTAAGATCACTCGTCCTTGGAGTTTGATGTTTGTATGCTATTATTGTTTTGTAACTAAATAGATTGCTTAATATTAGTATATATATGATGATACAAATGTACTTCAGGTTGAGACTTCATTGGAACTAGTTAAGTATTGGTACTTAGTTGGTTCTAGACAACATGGTAATGTTGGATGTAGAACAAGATCACATTTGAATGTACTTAAATTCTTTATTTGAATACTAATAAAATGACTAGTTTTGTGTCTCGCTTCAAATTATTTACAAAAAATTCTTTTTATGTTGATTATGATGAACAAAAGTTTATTATCATGAAGAAACATGCATGTTTTTCTTTATATTGTATAAATTTAGTTTTCCATTTTTATCATTAATATTTCTTTGGGGTAAACCATATCACTTGAGGTATTGAAAAAATTAATGTTTTGATACTTCAAAGAACATGTATTCTATAAGTTGTGTTTATACCCAAGGATTAATGATGCTTCCATACAAACCTTTGTTGGACAACTGAGAAGGGGGGGTGAATCAATTGTTACAGTGCTTAAACACTTATGCTTATTTTAAATTCTTTGAAGAGCACTTAATGACAATCACAATAATGCAGGAAAGTAAGCAATAGAACATTCAACATCATTGTCACATATGAAATCTACAGAGACAGATATTTCCTGAGGAAACCCATAAAGGGTAAAAACCTCTTCTTCTTTATATGATAAGTAATCTTTACATTCTGTACATTATCATACATATGAGCTCCAACTCATTGTGAGGCTACAACCTCTATATTTCAAGATGCAACTTGCTAAGAGCACCAACTCTTTGTTTTCTCTAGCACCTACTAGAAGGAAGCACCAACTCCCTGGATTCTCTAGCACCTACAAGAAGGAAGCACAAACTCCCTAAATGTTCCATCTCCAATTGGATGGAAGCACCAACTTCCAGTCACACAGGCACCAACCTATACAACAGAGAACAACAGTTTTCCCTTGCGCCACCCTGCCTCCCTTGTTTTCTCTGGCTACAACCAGATGGAAGCTACAAATCCCTGTTCTCAAGCACCCACTTGAACCTCTGAGGACAACGGTCCTCCCTAGTGCCTCCCAACCACCCTGAAATGTAAATATTTTCTATTAATACTTATTACAGTGATATAAAGTTCTTCAATGGCTTACTGGTCTCATCATCGTTCAGCTACACTGCGTTACTCTGTCTGCATCAGTGTCTTCTACACACTCCTTGCACTTTCTGTTCTTTTTCCTTTTATTCTCTCTGCGCCATGTCCCTTCAATGAACCATTCCCCTTTTTTACATTTCTGTTGTTGCGCTCTGCCTCCTTCTTCAAATGTCAATCACCCTCAACAACAACAACCCCATATATTCTTTGTTCAACATAATTATAGTTTCTATGCACCTTGTGCATGTTGTCTCGCCATGCTTCTACATGCTCTCTCTATGTCGAGTGATCCGCCTGATCATCATAGAAACTCTTCATCTTCTCTGGAAGTTAAACCCATGCATCCATCATCACTGGATGTTATGTTGAGATTCCTTGGCCTCTCTGACAGTTGAGACTCTTTGTCTTCTTCATCATAGTCGAGCTCATCCTTTGGCAGATACCATCAATTGTTTCTAGCAATTACATTGTGAAGTGAAACAATAGCCCTACGATCATATTCAAAATAACCTGCACCATTGGCTGGATATTGTAGGATCTTGCGTTTAATTCACCATTTTTCATTTCGGCATGTTGGGATTCCTCTGGTTAAGGTTTCTTTACGCTTCACGTACTGAACCCTGAAACTCTGAAATTGAGCTTCGTTGCACTAGCTCCTTCCTCCATGTTCCACTGATGTGACCAATGGCTGTGACCACAGGCTGAGCCAAAACGTGTTTCACATTTCGGCATTTCGGTAATTCAACAATCCTGTTGTGAGGCATCTCGACTCTCCAAGTCGCGATCTTTGAAACTATGAAATGGAGCTTGCCACTTCAAGCTTTTCTCTACAGCTCTTCAACGATCTGACCACCATCGGTGACCGAGCGCTTATCCATAAAGAGATTTCACGATTTTTCAATTCGGCATTTCAGCATCCTTGATGCGAATATTTCTTTACACTCCAAGTCCCGATCCCTAAAACTTTGAAATGGAGCTTGCCTCTTCGAGCCCTCTTCTATAGTTCTTCGACGATGTGGCCACCAGAATATGACCACTCTCCAATCACATAAGTGCTTCGATCTCCAGATCAATGGTCCTCGATCCGTGGTGATCGGATGGCTATCCTCTACCCTGGGACTTCAACCTTCTAGACTTTGGAGGAGTGATGTAGTTAAAACTCTCGAAGCAAAAAATCTCGGAGTGAGGTCAGTCTTCCGTCACTCGATGACGTGTCATGACCGGAGTGGCTGTCACATGTCACTCAAAATTGTGATTTCCAGTGGCCTTAAATGAAAAATCAACTTAACACTTGTTGTTGTCTGATCAAGCCATATGTCATAGTGTTCCACCTATCCTTTCTGACATGGTCTGCCACATTCGCCTCTTGGATCTATCGGCCCAGATCACTTCACGATTTCGCATATTGCTATTTTGGATTTCTTGATGTGAATGTTCTCGACACTTCCAAGTCCTGGTCTTTGAAACTCTAAAAAGGAGTCAGACCAGCTTTTCGGCTTTTCACACTTTGCAACTTTGGCACTCTTGTAGTAATAGTTCTTGACATCCCCAACTCCTGGTATCCGAAATCCCGGTATTCAAAACTCTGAAATGGAGTCGGATCAATAGTCCAGAACAAACTTCAATCCGATGGCTAAGTTTATTTCACAATTTCGCATTTCGTGACTTCGGGTCTCTTGTAGTAAGAGTTCTTGACATCCCCAACTCCCGGTATCTGACACTGTCTCTTGCTTTCAGGATTTTGGTGTTTCGCATTTCGCGATTCCGAGACTCCTGTGGTGAAGTGTTTCGACACTTCAACTCCCGGTTTCTGAAACGGTCTCCTTCTTTCGATATTTTGGCATTTCACATTTCGTGATTCCGGGACTCTTGTGGTGAAGTGTTTCGACACTTCCACCTCCTGGTATCCGAAACTCCAAAATGGAGTCGGATCAATTTTTCCCTGATCTTCCTTACCTGACAGTTTGCCATCAAATGATCAAGCATACTCTGCGTGCACCTCTTCACTTATCCTCTTGAGCTTATGTAGTCCCTATTTTTACATTTATTCATACTTTGATCTTACCATCAATGACAAGCACACCTGTCTGTAAACATGCCAACAATCTCCCCCTTTGGCATTGATGGAAACCCTGAACGAGTGCGCTAATCTGTTTGGACCTCCAACTGTAGAATCTGGTCCGAACCACTCCTTTTCTCTCCCTTTGACATTAATGTCAAAGAAAACATGTTCCCCCTGAGTTGTTGCAGTATTTTTAGGAGGTATCAGATATTCAATCAATACAATACTCCCCCTAACAGGATGGAATCTCTTAGGTGTGAGACGGGATGACACCCAAGTTCTGTCAGAGATATTCAAATGGTGTCTTGGCTAGTGGTTTAGTAAAGATCTCTGTAATTTGTTCTGTGGTTGGAATGTACTAGACCTGAACAACCTAATTGGTGACCTGCACTCTCAGAAAATGGTATTTTATGGGAATATGCTTGGTCTTGGAGTGGAATACAGGATTCTTAGACACAATGATGGCACTAGTGTTATCAAAATGAATTGGGATCGGTGTTTCGTATTTTACCTCCAAATCTGCAAATGTCTAAATCATCCATAATACCTGAGTGCAATAGGTAGTAGGAGAAATTTACTCTACCTCTGTAGTTGATAAAGAAATGGAACCTTGCTTTTTACTAAGCCATGCTACTAATGAGTAACCTAGGAAGAATGCTTCTCCACTACTGTTTTTTCTCTCATCAACACGGTTTTCCCAATATCCATCTGAATAAGCAGTTAACTGAAAATTCTGATTTTTGGGATACCACAGACCATAAGTCATTGTTTCTTTCGAATACCTGAATATCCTTTTGACAGATTGCAAATGACTATGTTTAGGTGCAGATTCATATCTTCCTACCATTCCAACAACATGCATTATGTTTGGGTGAGATGCTATGATGTACAACAGGATGCCTATCATTGACCTATATGAACTTTGATCAACATCAGGTGAGTCATCATCCTTGCTTAGTTTGCATCCAGTAAACATAGGTGTACCCACAAGTTTAGAATCTTCCATTTGAAACCTTTTCAACATTTCTCTTAGATATTTTTCTTGAGAAATGAACATCCCTTCAGACCTCTGAGTAATTTGCAAACCAAGAAAAAATGACAGTTCACCTATCATAGACATTTCAAACTCAGAGTCCATGGCAGAAGAAAACCATTGTATCAATGGATCCTTATTACATCTGAAGATGATGTCATCTACATAGACCAGGACAATGAGCAAATCATTACCCTTTGTTTTGATATATAGATTGTTGTCTATTGTTCCTCTCTTGAACCCTTTGTCTTTGAGATATGTATCCAGTCCGTGATAATAGGCACGAGGGGATTGTTTTAAACCATATAAAGCTTTCTTTAGCTTGCATACTAAGTCAGGGTTATCATACAGTTCGAAACCCTCTGGTTGTTCCATATAGACTTCTTCATTTAAATATCCATTTAGAAAAGCTAACTTGACATCCATTTGATAGACTTTAAACCTTTTATGAAAAGCATAGGCAAGAAATATTCTGATAGCTTATAATCTTGCTACGGGCACAAAATTTTCATAAAACTCCAGTCCTTCTATTTGAGCATAGCCTTTATAGAACAATATTGCTTTGTTCCTAACAACTTGTCCCTGCTCATTCATCTTATTCTTAAAAATCCATTTGGAACCAATGATATTTTTACCTTCAGGTCTATGAACCATCTCCCATGTATTGTTTTTCTCAATCTGATCAAGTTCATCATTCATTGCTTTAACCCAATGGTCATCTTTGCTAGCTTCATTAAAATTCTTCGGTTCCATCATGGATATGAAAGCTATATGTGATTGCTCGGTATTTTTGATTATCTTTCTCCTGGTTTGTACACCTTTGTCTTTTTCACCAATTATCTGACTTGTAGGATGACTCTTTTGAGTGATTCTGGAGGAGGAATTTGAAGTTGTCTGTTGATTTGAGTATGTCTGAGTATATGTGACGTCATCTGATTCAGAGTCTTCATTTTCTGATTCTTGGACTTGTTCATCTTCAGTTTTGGCTGTGTCCTTTGTAGAAGACTCATTACTGTACACCTCTCTTGTTGGGATTCCTTCATCAACTTTTATGTCAATACAGTCAACCATTTTATGCAGCCTCTTATTATAGCATCTGTAACCTTTACTATTTGTAGCGTACCCTAAGAAGATACCTTCATCAGCCATGTCATCATATTTTCCAAGGTTCTCATTATTATTCTTTATGTAACATTTACTCACAAAGACTTTGAAGTGTTTGATTGAGGCAGGTCTCCCATACCATAGTTCATAAGGTGTCTTGTCACTTTGTGGTCTGAGGTGGGATTTTTTAAGAACATGGACTGCTATGTGTATTCCTTCTACCCAGTAGGTTTGACCAATGTTCTTCTCATTCATCATTGACCTGGCCATTTCCTGCACTGTTTTGTTTTGCTTCTCAAGTACTCCATTTTGTTTTGGAGTTCTTGGGATTGTGTATTCTCTCTTGATCCCATGCTTATCCCATAATTCCTTGAAATCACTTGAAATAAACTCTCCTCCTTAGTCTGATCTTACTTCCTTTAACCTCTTGCCTGTTTGAATCTCAGTTAAAGCCTTAAATATTTTAAACTTCTCAAATGCTTCAGCTTTTTCCTTGAGAAAGGAAACCCAAGTAAGTCTAGAGTAATCATTAATAATCAACATGAAGTAGTTTTCTTTCCATGTGCCTTCCTGTCTTGATGGTCCACATAAATCCATATGAACTAGTTGGAGTGGTTTCTCTATTGAAGTAAAGATCTCGAAATTAAATTGTGTTCTGGTTAGCTTTCCTACTTAGTAGGGTTTACACATTGAATCTTGGGGCTTTGATATTCTCGGGAGATCTTTTACTGCCTCAATATTTTTGAGTTTGATTAGGTGGTCAAAGTTTAGATGTCCAAGTCTCATATGCCATAACTAGATTTCATCATGTTTGCTTAGATCACACTCTTCTCTATTTTCTTCCATCACATATACGTTATTTTCTGTCCTTATGCCTTTAGCCACCACTTGTCCTGAGTTTATAGACTTTATTTTGCAGTCCTTGGACGTGAACACCACTTCATATCCTCTATCACACATTTGACTTACATTAAGCAGATTATGTTTCAGCCCATCTACAAGTAGAACATCTTGGGCTTTTCCTTTTCCATTACTTAAACTCACCATCCCTTTACCCTTTATTTTACCCGGAGCATCATTTCCAAAGGTTACATTTCCTGATTTGATTTCACTTAGAGATAGAAACTTACCTTTGTCTCCCATCACATTTTTGGAGCATCCACTATCTATATACCAAGGTTTTTTTTTCTTTGAGSTGACAACACTAATCCACACTTGTCACTTTCTTTCTTCTTCCAAACCTTGACATTTTCAGCARGGGAATTCAAATCTAGTTCATAGTTCCTTAATCGATAGTCAAAATATTTATGTCCATAGTTATGATAGATGCAGAATTCAATCTCATTGTTCAATAGGTCAAAGTTATTGTTGCAGCGTTGTCTACTCATTGACTGTTGAATATTTCTTTACCTCCTTAGTTACATGTCTGTAGACTTAATTTGGCAATTTACAATCTGTGAACGTTTGTTACTTGGCTGTATCATTCTTTGTTGTGGAAAGTATTTATTCCTTTGAAATATTAATTTATCACGTCTAAGTCTTAAGGAACAATTTATAGCTTTGTGACCAAAGTTAGAACAATAGAAACAATAGCCATAGAAAAATTCTTTATACCTGGAAAATGGTTGTCTTCTTTGAGAAAATCGATTTCTTCCATGCTGATGACGTCTTTCAACAATGAGCACATTATTTCTTTGTTCTACAGATTCAGTCTTGACACCTTTTTATTTACTTGTCCTGGGTGGTTTATTGTCTTCCTTTGTTTCTGTAGGTTTGTTGTTGTCATTGGTTGTAGATTTGTATTTGACAAACTTGATGGGCTCTTCATTTCTTAGGTTACCACTACTTGATCCCTCTTCATAACCTAGACTATTTTTCAGCTTTGGATTCCTTTGTTGATTTAGAATGGTGGCTAATCCTTCTGAGGCTTTGATACTTGACAGATTCTGATGATACAAGGCTTGAAACTTCTCCAACTCTTTCCTAGTTTTCACTACTTCTTCTTCCAGAGATTTACATCTTGCCTTCCTTTCTGATAACTATTGTTTCAGAATGTCCGCAATATTCTTTGCCTCTTCTAATTCTTCTTTTATTAGGGCAAAGTCTTCATCAGGCTATTTACTGTCTTTCATGAACTGTATCAACAATTATTTTTTCTTTCTGTTCTTAATTTTGAGTCTGTCAATCTCTTCCAGAGCACTGATCATTTCTCCTTCCATATACACCACATCTTCTTATTCATTAGCCTCACTTATTGTTCTTTTATTATCATAATCCTCTTTGGCCATAAGTATGAAATCATTTGGTTTATCTTCAATAGAGGATTCATTGTCTTCATCATCTGAAGGATCATCATCATTGTTTACACAAAGACTTTTCTTCTTAAAATTATTCTCTTTAAAGAAATTTTTGTGTTTTTGCTTCTCCTCCTCATCACATGTCTGATCCTTTCCTTTGTGAGGACATTTATTTGCAAAATGACCTATATTATCACAGTTGACACATTTGAAAGGTAGTTTACCTTTGTATTTTCCTGATCCCTTCTTCAGTCTCTTCACAAATTTTGCTTCAATTTCATCAGGCTTAGAATCCTCATTCTTGTATGCTTTAAGTGATGTTTCTCTTGAGGTGGGTTTATATTTAACTATTCTCATTTCATATGCAGTCAATGTTCCTAGAAGTTGATCAAACTCCAAGGTTTTTAGATCATTAAGTTCTTCTATAGTAGAAACCTTCGGGTTGAACCTATCTGGTAGAGATCTCAAAATTTTCTGAACTAATGAAGGTTCATCAATTTTTTCACCAAGTTCTTTCATTGCATTTACCAATTCTTCAACTCTTAGAAAGTATTTTCCAACAGTTTCATCTTCTTTCATGTTCAGTTGTTCAAACTATACTCTATAGATTTGAAGCTTGGTGTCGTTTACCTTTTCATTACCTTCATAACTGCTAATGATTTTGTCCCACATTTCTTTGGAAGTTCCTAGGTGCATAACTTTTACGAATTATGCTTCTGCAAGCCCACTCAAGATAGCATTCATAGCCTTAGCTTTGAAGCTAAATTCTAGCTTTTCATCCTTATTATCTAGTACAACTGGCTTTACATAACCAGTATCTACCACATCCCAGGAATCTCCACCTAAAGCCATTATGTAGGTTCTCATTCTAACTTCTGAGAAGGCAAAGTTTGTTCCATTGAACAAAGGGGCCTTATTGGTTGAATTTCCTTCATGGATTGACATGTTTAAGCTCTAGGATCTACCCTTAGATAAAAGGGGTCGGCTCTGATACCAATTGTTGGACAACTGAGAGGGGGGGTGAATCAGTTGTTACCGTGCTTAAACACTTATTTTTATTTTAAATTCTTTGAAGAGCACTTAATGACAATCATAATAATGCAGGAAAGTAAGCAATAGAACACTCAACATCATTGTCACATATGAAATATAAAGAGACAGATATTTCTCGAGGAAACCCATAAAGGGTAAAAACCTCTTCTTCTTTATATGATAAGTAATCTTTGCATTCTGTACATTATCATACATATGATCTCCAACTCATTGTGAGGATACAACCTCTGTATTTCAAGATGCAACTTGCTGAGAGCACCAACTCTCTTTTTTCTCTAACACCTACTAGAAGGAAGCACCAACTCCCTAGTTTCTCTAGCACCTACTAGAAGGAAGCACAAACTCCCTAAATGTTCCAGCTCCAACTGGATGGAAGCTCCAAATTCCAGTCACACAAGAACCAACCTGTACAACAGAGAACAACAGTTCTCCCTTGCACCACCTTGCCTCCCTTGTTTTCTTTGGCTGCAACCAGATGGAAGCTACAACTCCCTGCGTTCAAGAACCCACTTGAACCTCTGAGGACAACAATCCTCCCTAGTGCCTCCCAACCACCCTGAAATGTAAATCTTTGTTATTAAGACCTATTACAGTGATATAAAGTTCTTCAATGGCTTACTGATCTCATCACTTTTCTTCTACACTGTGCTGCTTTGTCTGCATCAATGTCTTATGCACACTCCTTACGCTTTCTGTTATTTTTCCTTTTATTCTCTTTGCGCCATGTCCCTTCAATGAACCATTCCCCTTCTATACATTTTTGCTGCTACGATATGCCTCCTTCTTCACACGTCAATCACCCTCAATAGCAACAACCCCCATATCTTCTTTGTTCAACATACTTATAGTTTATGTGCACCTTGTGCATGTTGTCTCGCCATGCTTCTGCATGCTCTCTCCATGTCAAGTTCTCTACCTGATTATCATAGAAACTCTTCATCTTCTCTGGAAGTTAATCCCACGTGTCCATCATCACTGGGTGTTATGTTGAGATTCCTTGGCCTCTTTGGCAGTTGAGACTCTTCGTCTTATTCATCATAGTTGAGCTCATCTTTTGGCAGAGACCATTAGTCATTTCTATAAGTTACACTATGAAGTGCAACAATAGCCCTCATATCATATTCAAAATCACCTACACCATTGGCTAGAGTTTGTAGGGTCTTGAGTTTAATTTGTCGTTTCACATTTCGGCATTTCGGGATTCCTGTGGTTAAGGTTTCTTTACGCTTCACGTATTGATCCTTGAAACTCAGAAATTGAGATTGGTTGCACTAGCTCCTTCCTCCATCTTCTGTCGATGTGACCAATGGTTGTGACCACAGGATGAGCCAAAACATGTTTCGCATTTCGACATTTCGGAAATTCAACAATCTTGTTGTGAGGCATCTCGACTCTCCAAGTCACGATCTCCGAAACTTTGAAATGGAGCTTGCCACTTCAATATTTTCTCTACATATCTTCGAAGATGTGACCACCATCGGTGACCGAGCACTTATCCATAAAGAGCTATCACAATTTTGCAATTCGGCATTTCGACATCCTTGATGTGAAGATTTCTTTACACTCCAAGTCTTGATCCCCAAAAATCTGAAGTGGAGCTTGCCGCTTTGAGCTCTATTCTATAGTTCTTCGACGATGTGACCACCGAAATATGACCACTCTCCAATCACACAAACACTTTTATCTCCAGATCAACAATCCTCGATCCGTGGTGATTGAACGACTATCCTCTGCCCTAGGACTTCAACCTTCGGGACTTTGGGGGAGTGATGGAGTTAAAACTCACAAAGCAAAAAATCCCAGAGTGAGGTCAGTCTTGCATCACTCGATGACATGTTGTGACTTGAGCGACTGTCACATGTCACTCAGAACTGTGATTTCCAGTGGCCTGAAATGCCAAATAAACTTGACACTTGTCGTTGTCTGATCGTTCCACGTGTCATAGTCTTCCACCTGTCCTTTCTAACGTGGTCTGCCATGTTCTCTTCCTAGATCTATCGGCCCAGATCACTTCACGATTTCAATCGCGATTTTGACATTCTTGATGTGAATGTTCTCGACACTTCCAAGTCCCGGTCTGCGAATCTCCGAAAAGGAGTCAGATCATCTTTTCGGCTTTTTTCACTTCGCAACTTCGGGACTCTTGTAGTAATAGTTCTTGACATCCCCAAATCTCGGTATTTGAAATCCCGGTATCCAAAACTCTAAAATGGTGTCGGATCAACGGTCTAGATCAAACTTTGATCTGAAGGCAAAGGTTATTTCATAATTTCGCATTTCACGACTTCGAGTCTCCTGTAGTAAGAGTTCTTGACATCCTCAACTCCCGATATCCAAAAGTGTCTCTTGCTTTCGGGATTTTGGCGTTTTTCATTTCGCGATTTTGGGACTCCTGTGGTGAAGTGTTTCAACACTTCAACTCCCGGTTTCTGAAACTATCTCCTGCTTTCGTGATTTCATCATTTCGCATTTCGCATTTCGTGATTCCAGGACTCCTGTGGTGAAGTGTTTTGACACTTCCACCTCCCAATATCTGAAACTATGAAATGGAGTCGGATCAATTTTTCCCTGATCTTCCTTTCCTAACAGTTTGCCATCAAATGATCAAGCATACTTTGCATGCAACTCTCCACTTATCCTCCTGAGCTTACGTAGTCCCTATTTTTCCATTTCTGCATACTTTGATCTTTCCATCAATGACAAGCACACATGTCTGTAAACATGCCAACAACCTTATCTTTTGAGGTATTGAAAATGTCAATATGTTACTTCTTTAAAGAACATATAATTTATAGTTATGTTTATACTCGAGAAAAAACCTCTAATCATCCAATGTGCATAGATTAATAAATATAGAACAAAAGTACATACAAACTAATTAATAAAGATGAACATCTTGTATATGAGATTTATGATGAAATTCATTCATCATATATCAACTTAAAATTATATATTACTAAGTTAGTGCAAATTATGGAATACAACTTTAAAAACATAACTGAGTGGCTATGTATTTGTTTCATTTTAGAACATTATTTACATATTTTTATTACTATTTATTGTTTATGGAAAAATTATATATATATATATATATAAATATATATATCAACACAACTCTTATTTATCTAAATAATTTTTTTTAATGATAAATGTAAAAAAACATTTACAACATTTTGAAATTGTTACATGACCAAAAAAAACCTCATACAAGTTTCAACATAAACCCATTTTCTATTAATATATTAAATATTGAAATATGTAGTAAACATCAACCTATAAAAACTTGAAAGTTCTTTTTAAGTGGACTAACTTAGTACGTTTTTACTAACTTAGTACATCTTCAACAATATGGCCAACTACCTCCGAAGTTTATTTTGCATCATTCAAGCATTGTACTACACCCTCCCTTTCTTTGAACATGTAAACTACATTAAACTATTTTAGGTTTGTTGTGGTGACTTTTGGATAGTATGTTAAAAAAGTGTTACATCATGTTTCCAAATAGTTGGACAAAAGGGATTATATAAAATATTTTATATGCTATCTAGGGACTTATATAGAATATTGCACAAACAGTTGGACAAAAGGCACTATATAGAATATTTGATAGGTTGTTCAGGGCCTTACAATTTCACATGTTGTTGTGATGACTTTTTCTACTATAAGATTTGTGAGGAAAATTTACCTTTGTACATAGTTTAATAATAAGATTCCAAGGTTCTAACATTATAAAGACCAAATCTAACCTATATGGAATTAGTGAGAAATGTATAACAATAATATCTAAGAAAAACATAATATATCCATTGGTGTCATGAATTATTTATTTACACTAGGAAGAGATAGAAGAGTGAGCATGATCAAAGATCAAATTGATAATTCCTTCGAAGTTAGAGATTGAGTGAGGATATATACATATATTTATTAACTTGATGATAAAACATATATATATATATATATATATATATATTATGAAAAAATTAAATTGATTATAAAATGTTTATTATTTTATATGTATTATCATCTTTATTTATTATATTTTTAAGTATTCAAAGAATTTATATTTAAAGTGAAAAAGAGATTGTTGGTAAACTTTTTTTATCTGAAAGTGATTTTTTTATTATAATTTATTAGTCAAGCAATGGTGAGGATAATGATTATTGGATGTTATCCATGAATGTAGCCTAACTCATCACCATTATTTAAGGAAAATCGTGCCACCCGAAATGACATGTTAGTGATTCGTAATGGGGAAAACTTCCACTCTTACCGAATGTGTCTAAGTCTTTGTGATGCAGGGGAATAAAAGGAAATTCATGATTCTGACCATGAGAAGATCAAACTATTTACTAAATGGGGTTGGTTCCCTTAATTTTTTATTCTGATTGTAATAATTAGTTTGAGGAGCCTCTAGAAGGCATCCAGATCGAACCTGGTTGTGATAGCTGTGATTTTGTTCCAAATTTTTAGAACATAGTGAGTGATTTGGGAATTTGTTGAGATTTGTTTGGGATCTGTGTAACACACCTGACCCCTGTGTTTATTTCCTACGGATGGGGCATCCAAATTTCATTCTCCTTAAGTGGTGAAATCGTTCATTCGGGGTCACTATCACATTCTGCTCATCCAGAGATTTCCAACCACGGTCTCCATGCTCAAAAATTCACTGAGAACTGACATATATCTTTCTCAAGCTCTTTGGACGTTCATTGGTTGAGGGCCACGTGACATCAACGTGAATCCACCTCACACGTATTGTCTCCAGGTCCCTTCATCCATCGTGGAATTCCATCCATCATCCAGTCCCACGACTAGACTCAATCTTCATCTAACATGCATGCGTCTAACACACTGGCCGACAGGAGCTTCGAAACTTCGTTGCTTCGGCATTGAATGCCTTCTTAATGTCTACGCACGATATCTTCTGAAGTCCAGAAGTCTAGAAGTCACATGAGCTTGCCATGTGGTTTTGGCCTTCTGGGCTCTTGGTCTATTTACAACACCACACCCGAAGTCCTAGACTCCTGAAGTTTTGGTCACTTCACCAACTACGTCTTTGTCTAGGTAGCTCGTAATTGGGGTTGACATGTAGAAGGGGCCAGGGGTGACACTCATGAATCCATGCATACTAATGGCATAAAATTATCGACGAAATCCCTCACAATTATTATCGACGAACAAACCATGTTTTGTCATGGCTTTCCAACCATGTTAATCATTTTCAAGGAAACTAACCCTTAAAATACATACTAATGGCATAAAATTATGGACGAACTTTTTTCGTCGATAGTATAGCAAATTCATCACAAGATTTTTTACATTCGTCTCTCTTGTGACGATATCAAATGATTCTTGGATTCATTTCATATTTGGTTTATCAACTTGAAATCTCAAATTGATACTTTGCAAGCTAGCTGGACCTTCAGTCAAATACAAATATGAAACTTGGAATCATTAACATATCTACTAGAACATATGAAAAATAGGGTTTATGGTTTCCGTGATGAATTGATGATGGAAGAAAGTGGGTGTGTGAGTAAAATTTGAGTCCAAAAACCCTCCCATATCATTAAGGCATGCCAATAGTCTATCCATGACAAATTTCAGTGCATACAGAAATTGTTTGAAAAAATTTCAACATTGGCCCCATTCGCAGGTCCATGTTGTCGGTGTCTAGTCCTCGTGCAATTTTTTTTCCTCATTCCTCGTTCCTTGACCATCGTATAGTCCCCAAGATCCATTATTTTTGTACAAAAATACATACTAATGGCATAAAATTATCGATGAACTATTTTCGTCGATAGTACAACAAATTCGTCGCAAGATTATTTACATTTGTCTCTCTTGCGACAATATCAAATGATGATTGGATTCATTTCATATTTGGTTTATCAACTTGACATCTCAAATTGATACTTTGCAATCTAGCCGGACCTTCAGTAAAATACAAATATGAAACTTGGAATCATTAACATATCTACTAGAAAATATGAAAAATATAAATTATGGTTTCCATGATGAATTGATGATGGAAGAAAGTGGGTGTGTGAGTAAAATTTGAGTCGATAAACCCTCCCATATCATTAAGGCATGCCAATAATCTATCCATGAAAAATTTCAGTGCATACAGAAGCTGTTTGAAAAAATTTCAATGTTGGCCCCATTCGCAGGTCCATGTTGTCAGTGTCTAGTCCTCGTGCAATTTTCGTTCCCTGTTCATTGTTCCTCGTTCCTCGTTCCTTGACCATGGTGTAGTCCCCAAGATCTATTATTTTTGTAAAAAAAACATACTGATGGCATACAATTATCGATGAACGTTTTTCGTCAATAGTATAGCAAATTCATCTCAAGATTATTTACATTCGTCTCTCTTGCGACGATATCAAATGATGCTTGGATTCATTTCATATTTAGTGTATCAACTTGAAATCTCAATTTGATACTTTTCAATCTAGTTGGAACTTCAGTCAAATACAAATATGGAACTTGGAATCATTAACATATCTACTAGAAAATATGAAAAATAGGGTTTAGTATGGTTTCCATGATGAATTGATGATGGAAGAAAGTGGGTGTGTAACTCAAATTTGAGTCCAGAAACCCTCCCATATACTTAAGGCATGCCAATAGTCTATCCATGACAAATTTTAGTGCATACAAAAACTGTTTGAAAAAAATTCAAATTTGGCCCCATTCACAGGTCCATGTTGTTGGTGTCTAGTCCTCATCCAATTTTCGTTCCTCGTTCATCGTTACTCGTTCCTAGTTCCTTGACCATGGTGTAGTCCCCAAGATCCATTGTTTTTGTACAAAAATACATACTAATGGCATAAAATTATGGACGAACTTTTTTCATTGATAGTATAACAAATTCGTCTCAAGATTATTTACATTCGTCTCTCTTGCGAAAATATCAAATGATGCTTGGATTCATTTCATATTTGGTTTATCAACTTGAAATCTCAAATTAATACTTTGCAAGCTAGCTAGACCTTCATTCAAATACAAATATGAAACTTGGAATCATTAACATATCTACTAGAACATATGAAAAATAGGGTTTATGGTTTCCATGATGAATTGATGATGGAAGAAAGTGGGTGTGTGAGTACAATTTGAGTCCAGAAAACCTCCCATATCGTTAAGGCATGCCAATAGTCTATCCATGACAAATTGCGGTGCATACATAAATTGTTTGAAAAAATTTCAACATTGGCCCCATTCGCAGGTCCATGTTGCCATTGTCTAGTCCTCGTGCAATTTTCGTTCCTAATTCATCGTTCATCATTCCTCATTACTCGTTCCTTGACCATGGTGTAGTCCCCAATATCCATATTTTTTGTACAAAATTACATACTAATGGCATTAAATTATGGACAAACTTTTTTGGTCGATAGTATAGCAAATTCGTCCTAAGATTATTTACATTTGTCTCTCTTGCGACGATATCAAATGATGCCTGGATTCATTTCATATTTGGTTTATCAACTTGAAATCTCAAATTGATACTTTCTAAGCTAGTTGGACCTTCAGTAAAATACAAATATGAAACTTGGAATCATTAACATATCTACTAGAACATATGGAAAATAGGTTTTATGGTTTACATGACGAATTGATGATGGAAGAAAGTGGGCGTGTCACTCAAATTTGAGTCCAGAAACCATCCCATATCGTTAAGGCATTCCAATAGTCTATCCATAAAAAATTTAAGTGCATACAGAAACTGTTTGAAAAAATTTCAACGTTGGCCCCATTCGCAGGTCCATGTTGTCGGTGTCTAGTCCTCGTGCAATTTTCGTTCCTTGTTCCTCGTTCCTTGTTCCTTGACCATGGCTTAGTCCCCAAGATTCATTATTTTTGTACAAAAATACATACTAATGGCATAAAATTATGGACGAACGTTTTTCGTCGATAGTATAGAAAATTCGTCACAAGATTATTTACATTCGTCTCTCTTGCGATGATATCAAATGATGCTTGAATTCATTTCATATTTGGTTTATCAACTTGAAATCTCAAATTGATACTTTGCAAGCGTGCTTCACCTTCAGTCAAATACAAATATGAAACTTGGAATCATTAACATATCTACTAGAACATATGAAAAATAGGGTTTATGGTTTCCGTGATGAATTGATGATGGAAGAAAGTGGGTGTGTGAGTAAAATTTGAGTACAGAAACCCTCCAATATTGTCAAGGCATGCCAATAGGCTATCCATGACAAATTTCGGTGCATACAAAAATTGTTTGAAAACTGTAACATCCCGCTCTGGCGCACTGAGAACACTTATTATTTGAGGACACTTGCTCGCAAGTGATCTGGACCCTTTTTTATGTTAGACCTTTTATATTTGATTATGATGTGATTGACATATGACATGATGTGTTACTATTTGATGTAGACGGGTGCTATTGACTCAGTTTTGTTGAGTGTGCAGGGTTTCTGACCTTGAGGATGCAGAGGCATCGGTAGAACCCCCTTGGACTCCGGACTGAGTCAGGGAGTGTGCTTTTGGGTTGATATGTTTATTATGATGTTTTGTTTGAATTGATGATTTGATGTTGAAATTTTTGACATGATTATTGGTGATGTAGGTTGACGATAGCTTGTCGACCTGACTCGCATATGGAGTAAAGGGGCCACACACGATTGCAGAGAGGTTGAGGGAGAGGGGTGGATAGCAGCCCTGCCACCACCTACTAGCACTTCCGTTGTGGCTCGAACTGTAGGTTAACGATTACCTAGTTCGAGAGGACCCACGATGCCGTGAGGGCCGACTGCGACAGTCGCTCACGATGATTCTAAGGGGTGCGCAATAAGGAGGGGGGGCCTTATTCCTTAGAACCCTTAGTCTCCTACGAGTTCACCTGGCGAAGTGTTGACTCCAGGGGTTATAGAGGTCTACCAATCATTTCTGTTGGCGAGTGGAACCCTTGGAGCACGTGGTGCGTCCTGAAGGGCACGTCGCCCAAAAAAAATTCCAGAGGCGAGTTGCACCCTTGGAGCATGAGGTGTGTCCTGAAGGGCACGTCGCATTATTGTGGAGGAAGCGTCAGCCTAAGTAACCCTAAGTCATCAGCACCCGAATAAAACCTTAAGAATTTCCCTTAACCTATCGTCGCCTAGCTCAGAATCTAAACCCTAAGCCTAAGACCTTCTCGGAAAAGGGGGGGGGGAATTTAGTGTGGACTTAACAAATGAAAATTCAAAAAAAGAAAAAAAAAGAAAACAAAAACACAGACCATTATCCTCTCATTATCCTTGTCTACTTAATTAAACTATCCTCCATCGCCTTGATCTTCCAGTATCCATATCCCTTTTACTTGTCTAGTTCACATTACTATATCGCCATCCCTCCCCGTAATTCCTCTTTATTCGTTTTATGTAATACATTTATTTTTCCCCTATACTGGTTTGCCATCGCCTTAATCTCTCATTATCCTATATATACATATATATTAATGGTAAATTAAATGATGGATAATGATAAACTACAAAGATGAATGCATGCTTATAAATAGAAAACTGAAAATATATATATGTATATTTATATTATAAACAAATTGTAAACAAATAAAGTTAAGCATGTAAAAATAAAAGGAGTGAATAATGAGCGTACATACTCTTTGAGTTTTTGAAAAGAAAAATAAAATAATATAAACAAAATAAATTAAAAAGAAAAATAAGAAAATCAAAAGGGAAAAGGGGGGAAAACCTAAGAAAAAGAAGAATTAAGGTTTGAGACTGGATAAAAGAAAAGGAGAGGGGGAAAGAAAGTGACTTTTTCGAGATTGGTATTGTTATTCTACCAGACTAGAGACTGGATTGATTTCTTGTAGGAGTTGGGGATTCTCAGCAGACTTGAGTGGTAGCTCAGCCTTGGAGGTGAGTTGAGAAGCTAGTTACTCTCTGATTGTGTGTGGCCCCTTTGCGGCTCCGGGGGCTGAGGGGGAAGGAGCATACCCCTAGCCTTTGGCTGGGAGGTATCGATGAGTTCATTATGGTCGGCAAGTAGGAGCAGAAGCAACACGGAGCGAGGAGTCATTGCGGCAAGCAAATAAGGCAAAGGTTTGCTCAGGAACTGAATAGAGTAGGATGCATAGTGACTTACTGCTACGATCTTGATTGTATGGTTGTGAATTGTTATTTCTTTGTCCTATATACTCTGAAAAAGGTGGTATTTAAGAAGACCTCATTTTTATAACAGTGCGAATGAGGGTTCAAGTAAACTGCTGTGGGTTTATGCTATTTTGTTGATGTACTTTGGGCAGTCTTTTGCCGTAGGGTTTTTTTTTCTGATACGCTGGTGTTTATATTATATCGGGCAGTTTTATGTGTGGGTTTTCTTGGGTGTATTCGGGCATTTTTATACAGTGGACTGTTACTCGTAACCTTGCTTATGCAGCTATCTCCAAGTATGGAATCGTAGGAAACCCCACGACCTTCTCGACCTGCTATGCTCTCTTCTGCTCGACCAATACCTCCTCTGCCAATGGACAGTCCCATTATTCTCGCGCGAACCAGAAGAGTAGCGTTGTCACAATCCAACCCTTGCATAGACAGGAACACGTCATATTCACGAACCCTCCCTTCCTCTGTGCGGATTGCACCAGAAAACCGGATGGCTTCACGAAATCTTCCTTTCTCTGCGTGCAACACCCCCAAAAAAAAGAAGAGAAAAATGATTTCTCTTCCCTCTCCGTCGAAGTTGACCAAAGAAACACGGTTTCTCTTCCTTTGATCAAGCTACAACCTCACCCACACCACCGGAGGAATCCATTTAAATGAAGGCTATCCTTGGACGCGACTTGGTCACTTCCACTACTCGGGCTAGGGTTTCGGGCAGCTACGATCCTACTCTGCTTCATCTTCCTCCCACTGTTCCTTGTGGTTCGGTATCC
>ML783158.1:743196-794652 GCA_009831015.1 Picea engelmannii | reverse complement strand
CCATCAATGTGACCATATTTCCTACAATGTTTTGTAGATGTTGCTATTAAAATTCTTACGGGACGTCTGAGACAACATTGTTTCCAAGGGCAATAACATATACCATCACCCTTTTCACCCTCTTTACTTTTTTCGCCACCTCTAACAACATTCATCGACATTTTTCCACACAAAAATACCATTTCGGAACCGTCGTTGTTATAGCAAGATTGTCGCAGCATCTTTAAATCATCAAATATTTATAGGCCAATTTTAGGTCACTATTGTCATAATTGCGATGATAGTGACCTAAAAAAATATATTTTTTCCACCTATTTATTTCAAGTCATTTTCAACGGTAAATTTTAACTAAATTATTATGGTCAACTTTCATTGCAAGGGCGACGAACAATCTAACATCGTTTCTTTTACAATGAACATTGACCATAATAATTTAGTCAAACTGTAGGCATCAAGATTACGACGAAGACAGGGTAGATTTAGAAAAAATGAACTTTTTCCCTTGCATGTTGCGACGAAAGAGTACTTTCGTCGCAAATGGTCGTTGCAAATTTTTCAATATGTAGTAGTGTCACCTCAAGGAGTATTGACTCCAGGGGTTTGACATCTACCAAATTCAATCAAGAGGTGAGTGGCACCCTTGGAACATGTAATATGTCTTGAAGGGCACGTCATGCAAATAAAATAGAAAGAGGCAAGTGACACCCTTGGAGTATGTAGTGTGTCCTGAAAGGAACGTCATGATTTTAACTTGTAAGTTAATAAACATAGTGCCTAGAAAACTATGCATCCTTAGGGCCCGATTGACCTTAAATGAATGATGTGATAAGTAAAGTTTAATAACTAATTTTTTCCCTTAAGAAATATCGCCAATCCTAGTGAATTGAAAACCTAGGTCTAAGTAGAACCTTTGAACAAAAAATAAAAAACTAATTAGACATGTAACAAGTAGGGGGTAAAGAAAATTGAAGCATTAATAATCAAAGTGGAAATTTAATAAAGGTTTAATTAATAAAATTTGTATTTGGTTGTTTTTGTCTAAACCTGCTAATTTTGAAATTAGTTATAAAAAGGGAAACATAAATAAAAAGGGGAAACCTAAGGAAAAGGGGAAACTTAAAATAAAAAGGGGAATGTCTAACTTAGCAAGGAATCTAGCCTTTGGAACTTTCTATTTATGAACTCAACTAGGAATTAAGTAAGGTGTAATTCATTTAAGAATTGTGAGGGAAGAATGAGACACCAAGGAGCGTTTTTAGGAATGCTTTTGAGTGGCTAAGGGAAATAGGAATATTTTATTAACTAATAAAAAAATTTTGGTGCAACTAGGAGATCGGGTGACATGTGTATGGGGGAGGTTTTTCTTAATTAAATAAATGAAAAATGAATATAATGAGGTTTTGGGAAACTAATGACTAAGAAAATCAATAAAAAGTATGAAAGAGGAGGAGTATGGATCACATCTGGCTTGCGTAACGTTACGCTGCTGAAATTTCATCTTGAATGAAATTTCTCTTGTGGGAGTTGGGATGCCAAGCTTTGGTAACTAGTGGTAGCTCGACCTTGCGAGGCGAGATGGGTGCTATAATTCTCTGGTATCGTGTGTGTGGCCCCTTTGCGTCTTGGGGGGCTCAGGGGGGAGAAAAGTACCCCTAGCATTGGATGGGAGGTACTAGTGAGGTCACATTGGTTGGCAAGCTCGAGTTGGCTGGACCGTGCGTGGGACAATGACTTCAGAGAATTTTCATTTGTCTATGGTATGCATGTGTATATTTGTATTGAATGGTAGTTAAATTCCATGTATATCCATCTCTCTAACGTCGAAAACACGTGTGCGTCATTGTGTTAAAAATTTAGTTAATTTTTTGTCCTGAGAATTTACGCTTGTGAAATTTGGTTGAAGGGTAGTTAAATTATTTTCCTGCGCCTTCAGTGAAGGTACTTATATTGTGTTAAAGTTTATGTTTTATTCAGCATAATACTATCCAGAGATTTATTTTTTCTTCTTTTAGTGAATTTGTCTTGAAGAGCCCGACGTTTTATCATCAAAAAATTCAAAGTTATCTCAGCCTTATGCTCACTGTACTTTTGATTTTATTTCCAATGGTAAACCCAAACTCTGAATTTAAATGACTTCTTTACATTTTATTTTTTATTTTTTTTAATACAAAGAAAAATTGTGTTTCTTCCGTCTATTCCTTTATCCTTTAAGTTATTAGTTCATTTCTGAGTAGTCGACCAGGAGCCAAATCGTCTGTACTTCACTCTGGTGTTAAAGATTTAGATTCAAATGCCTTCCTTTCTTGTGCATGGATAATAAGTGTAGGATCATTTCTATTCCCAACAAGGAATTCTCTCTTGGACGTTTATTCCCTCCTTAACCTCTGCAATTGTTGTTATTTATTCACTCCAAACTTGTGCTTCCAAGCAACGATTTTGGGATGTCTATCTAGTTCACCCAACATTTTATTTCTCTACGATTAATGTTGTTGTTTTTTTCCCTCTGCAATTTATGATTCCTTCCTCTGCATTTTGGGATGAGTTCAGAGCTCGATGCCCTTACTCCCTTGCCCAAAAAAATTTGGGCTCCTTTACCCACCTTAGTTTCTTACTATTTTTTTTTCATTTCCAAATAAAATGATGATCCAACTTCAATCCAATATCAGGGTCCCTAGTTATGGAACCTTCTTGTATCCCATCCCCCGCCTTCCTTGCAGCATTAATACCTGGAATACATGCTTAAGACAAAAATAACGCGTCAAATTTGATAACGATTCGACCCTCAAGGATAAAAAGACAAGTTTATCCAGATGAGATGCATTCCGAGAAAAATCTGTGATGATTTTTGTTTTTCTCCCTGTCTTCTATCTCCCCGGGCTCAGGGGCATTTCCCTTATGAAGATGATGCCTATAATTGTAGGGTTTTTCCTTTCAAAGAGACAGAAAGAACCTCATTGGCTCAACCATGTTCTATGCGCGTAAGAGGTATATCTTCAGTTATTTCTATGATATCTTCCTTGGCTTAATTGAACTCTGTTATTTCGAGTTTTCTTACCGCTTTTTACCCGCAAATTTCTAGGTTTTCTTAGACAATTTTTATTTCTAATCAGCGATTTAGATTTTATATTATTCTTTTGTTGTGGTGAGTCTCCGTTTCGGATAGTTGGTAGGTGAACATCTCTAATTTCGAGACCTGGGGTTAAGCGTGCCCAACATTATTCCCCTTGAATAAACACATAGCAAATTTTTAAAAATATGCGCATTGATAATAGATGCATTAATTTCGTGGTCTATCTATGCTCAGATCTTACGCATTCCTTAATAATCACCCCATGATTTGATGCAATTACACAAAGTTTTTATTATTATATTACAGAGTTCTATAAATGCCCATAAGAATTAATTATGGAGTGGTTAAGAAATGGCAACATTATATAATTGGAAATGTTTGTTTTGTTTAATTATTGGATGGTTAAGAGATGACACTATTTTTCCAATTTAGAAATGTTTGTTTTTGGTAGCAAATAAGCACCGAAAATTTATTTTCATTTGAATTACAGTTATTACTACACAGAGATTTTATTTGCTATCTCAAAATCTTCAAAACTTGTTTTAGATATGTAATATGTATATGAGAACCTTTTTAAAAAGAAGAAAAAATAGTTATAATATTTTATTTAAGATTGAAAACACCAATTTGTTTACTTGCATAATGTGGTTAATGATTTATAAACAAAATCTACATTTCCTGATATACTGACTATTCGCCTCTATCTTATTTTGGTTTTTACTATTTGATATATATATAATGGGTCCTCAATGTTTATAAGTTTTGGGATGTCTAATACGACAATTGCTATTGACAAGGGTTATAAGAGTTGGGTTGTAGTTTTGCAACCATAAATGTCTTCTTTTTGACACATCTCATTTCCCCTTGAAATTTAGAACCTTGTGCTTCACCTTACTAGAAATTATATTTTTTCATAGTTATTTTCTTTACCTTATCTAGAACTCTTCGATTTGATATCATTTCCGTAATATGTATAAGAATTTACTAAGAACTTGTTTTAATGTTAAAAATTTTAATGGAATAAGAAAATCTTATCGAAGTTAGACTATGATTTTACAAGCTACAAGTTCTTCATCTTCAACACTTTCTCTTTTGTTTACTACTTTAAAACACCATCTTCAGTAAAAATGTATGTTAGTGCCAGCAGAATTTAGGCGCGTTAGATTTATGTTTGGTATAAGGTTTGGAATCATTTTGTTTGCGTGTGGGTACCTAGCGCCTCGATCGCAAGGTGGAAACGTGATACCTTATGACTGGGTCAGTGCGCACGTTGTTTTCTTAAGTAAGGTTGTACTTGTTGTAACGTTATTGTTATTGTCTCTCACTTGTCGGGAAGGTTCTAGTTGTTGGTCGTCAAAGTTGTTGTGGTTGGTTGATCGATGTTGTCTTTTATCTTAGTAGGTGTGATCTTGTGTGTGTTGGGCGTGACATAAACACCTCCTTGTTCCTCAGAACAGTCGCCAACCTTGAGACCTTAAATGGTCAAAATCAATTGGAACTTGGGCTTGACCATTGTTTTTATGTCCTGGAGGTCCTAACCTTGTAGGGTAGGATGGGCGGTTAGTTGTTTCTATTTTTCGTCTGACAGACTGTCTTATGTTGCTTCCAGTTGTTTGATGTGATAGTATGCTAGGTCGTTATGTTTTTCTATTGCTTGAATTTTGTGCATTGTGTTTGTCATTGAGATGCGTTGATTGACTGTTGTCGTTATTACTTTACTTCTTTAAAAGATATATATACAATTTTCACTAGTTATGCATTGCATGTTGTCGTAATGATTAGGGTCATTACAACATGTAGGTGTTTCTTAGGTACCTGGCCGATATGAATAACAAATATTCGAACCAGGAATTGATATGATGTCAAAGACAACAGAGGATTCAAACTCAAAATTCACATGATTCCAGAGATGAGGGAGGAGTGGAGCGAAGCATCTTAGCCATTTCTTATTACCGATGGTGAGATTGCTTGGATAGTTTGGTAGGTGCAATAGCTAGTGGGAATATCATTGAATGGTTGGATCTTCCACAACTAGGGGGAGGAAACGGAGTGGTATATTTTGATCCTGGCATTTTTTGTTGTAATACTTTTGGTTTTGTGGTGACAACTTTGACTTTTTCGTCTGCAGTGGCATTTGGTTTTCTAATGAATGTTTTGGAGATAGAATGGTTCACTCAGAAAGCAGACCTTAGCCCAAAATTTGAGCAATTTTCATTCCTCCTATTTCTGGACAATCTATATATTATCAAGAAGTTAATTTATTTCTCAACAATATATATATTATCAAAAAGTTAATTTAACGTTGTAGGAATTTTGATTGATATTTATAGAGATAACCAATGTATAAAATATTGACACTTCAGAGTTTATTTTGGAGGTAAAAAATATATAACATCAATATTTAGAGTATAAAATCTAAAATAATATAGAACTATAATAATTTTATGATTACATTTTTTATAATTACATTACTTCATACAAATTTTATGTTTAAGTCCTACTTGTTATAATTCCAAACAAGCCATACATTATAGATTATGCCCGATGCTTAACATGATACCCAACTATATCATAGTTTTCAATCGTCATAGGATGGAGTGGTCGGATAAGACAAGACGCTTAAAACTGTGGAACCAATTCTTTTTGGTAAGATATCGAAGTAGGATTGCACCCAAAATTTAAATTCATACAGACAAAGCTTACATAAGACTTTTAGAGTTGCATCTTGTTTTTGTTATCTTCTCTACAAGATCTAGCATAGGGAAGGGATCTTAGACAAATAATCGAATAGATGTAGTCCTTTTATTCAAGGAATGTCATAATGCATCTTTGGGAACCTAAAAGAAACCACAAAGAAAACAAACTTTAGAATATTATAAAGGTTGTTGATGTACATCTAATTCAAATTAGCTACATAATAAATTGAATAATTATAAGGTCATTAACATGCTATCTATTCATATGAGTTATATGAAATGCAAAACATTTTACTTCATACTTGCTCATTTTTCCTCGGAGTCATGTTGTGGATAACTTCCACTCATGGAAGGGTTTTGATTTGATGTTTCTATGCTAGGGAAGGCAGTTGCAGAAGCAGTCGCACGAAGGAAAGAAAGAAATAATTTTCTCTATTGAATGTCGCAACCAAGGGGGTTCAATGTTTATAAATTTTACCGAAGGAAAGGCCTTGTGAAATATGAACATCTTCAAGGGAGGATGGTCCAGTCGTCGTAGAGGTAAAGGTTTCGATCTGTCACTTGGGTTAATGTTTCACATTCAAGGTTTCACGTTATGGCCACATAAAAACTCATCTGCATATTCAAAATTCTAGATAGATAATATTTGGCTTAGGAAAATATAAGTACATGTTATCACTAAATGGTCTTAATGGTAGGCATTTAAACAAATATATTATATACCATTTAAAAAAAATCTATTATACAGTTTCACTTATGATTACCTTTTTGTTTCCATTGTGAAGAGTATAGGTACTTGGTTGTGGAGAGGATTCATTTGCATCAACATATTGTATCATTCTTGCATTAGCTTGTGGAGAGCATTCATTTGCAACAACTGCGGGTTCTTCTCGTATTAATTATATGAGTCTTCTCCCTTTGTAGGATGGAGAAACAACCTCAATGCTCAAAGTTCATTTTCCTTGCAAAGTCATTAGCAAAAACACATATTCTATGTAGCTTCAAGGAATGTACTAGTAAGTAAATGAGAAACAAAAGTAAGTAAACTAGAAACCAAAGAAACGAGAGAAAATGTGAATGTTTTTATGTCAAAAACCCTCTCCGAGAAAAATACAAGGGAACCAACCAAGGGCTAGACATGAAAGACCCAAGACACATAGCACTGCACTTGTCTTTTGGGGAAACACTATGCAGCTTCGAACTTCCATATATAGTTATGGAGCTTCGATATTCGACATATAGCTAATCATTTAATGACATGGGAAAAAACCTAAACATTTAACCCTATGAACTTGGAAAAAGTCTAAACATTTAATGCTATGAACTAATGTAAACATCAAGTCTAGTGTTAATCCACTCTCTCATCTATGTGTAATTTATCTAAATCTTCCTTGTAATTTATCCCAGGTCTGCCTAGATTTGAAGCCAAATAAAAACCTCAAACTAAAAAGTTAGGATTAAAAGGGAAATATCACTTATAAAATCGCATGAATCCATTAAAACATTAGTTAAAATGATGTATTTGCATTGGTTTTTTGTGCATGAACTAATTCCTCCTAAAGGCATGCACCTATTGGAAATGGGCACATTTAATCCTCTTTTAACCATAAATTCTAATCCTATGATTATCAATTGAAGATGCTGACAAATTTTTGGTCATCCTTCCAACTCAATGAATGAAATCTCATGTTCATAAATGTCTTGTATTTTTTAGGACATGAGTTAACCTATTTACTTTTTAACATTTACTTAATATAATTAAAAAATTACTGTATGACCATGTATTTTTACTACTTTGATAACCAAAAAAAATTAATGTATAAACATGTATTTTTACTAAGTTGGGAACCAAAATATTTAGGCGTTAACTGATTACTAATAGACCGAAAGGCAGGAACTAATAAAATTCACTCATAACAGAGTTAAATAATTTCTCGTTAGCATTTGAGAAAACGTGTAAAAAACTAAGGCGAAAACATTCACAGAATTCATTAATCAAAAGAAAACTAGATATGCAGTTGAAGAAAAATGAAGGTTCCACATGGGCCTTCGTATTTTAACATTAAATTTTGAGTGACATGTTATACGGCTTCAAATCTATGCCAGCTCAAAGAAAATAGCATGGGAGTAAATCTATATTCTAGGCGTTCAGTACGTTTTTAACTTGCAAATGATGCAAAGTTTCTTCTTAACAGATACTTTACCATCCTTTCTAAATAGCACTCACAGGTCAGATGGTCTAGTTCCAAACGTCACGAAACTTGGCTCCACTTCTTCCATGGCGATTCACAAAACATTTTGAATAACAAGATTTTCATTCAATTCCAAATATCATCCTCCCACAGAGATACATAGAAAACCTTCGTAGTCTCAACATAGCCATGCACAACATCCAGATAGATAATATCGGGAGTTGAATTTCCATAGATATGGTTCTGCAGGATTCCAAGTTCATCGGGAGTAAAATGGTCGAGAAAGAAACCAAGCTCTTCGCAGATATCATCGTAATACTGGAAGTCTCCTATATCAAACGTCATCGAGGTCGCTTCAGAATCCCCATCTGTTGTGCTGTTAATTCGCCTTGCTTGTTTGAACCCATCTGTTGAGTACTGCTGTTTTCATCGGTGGACTCGATATTATTATTTGTTTGGGTCGTCAACCCAATTTCATATTTGTAATTACGCCAAAAGGCGTATATCTATTGGATATGGGCACAATTAATCACCTTTTAATCTGATGGCTAACAATTCAAAATGATGGCATATTCTTAGTCATCCTCCCAAATCAATGAATGTGATTTACTCTTCATAACTTCCTTGTATTTTTGAATGCATCAGTTAACCTGTTTACTTTCTAACATTTACTTAATCATATTATGAAATTACAATACCAGCATATGATTGCCACGTTTAATGATTAACCTTTGAAATTACCACATTTAAGATTAACTTTTGGATTTTCTCAGCTCTATATGCATTTCAGTTGTCCGTACGTTTCAATTCACATCAGAACTTTTGGCATTCACCAGCCGCAACACCAACCACTTTGTGGCTGTGCTAATGTTTGATAAATTGTGAACAAAGAAATATAGAGAGAAAGATAAAACATAAAACAATATATTCAAATGTATGAAGAAGAGTGCAAAAAACGATGTAGGTTGACATGACATTAAACCAAAAAGGTTGTGTTGCTCAAAGTCATCCAACTGCTGATTGATTTCTTTCAAACTTTGAGTTCTCTAATTGTGTGTTTCAGAGAATGATTCTCTACTGGAAGTTGAGTTATCCTGTGAGTGTTCAGGTTGTCTTTGTACTTGCAATCTTGGAAGAATAGTTTGAGGTACTTGTTGTCGTGAGTTTTTTGCATTTTCAGAACTTGGCAGCAATGGATTTTGACTGTCCATTTGCTGATTTTCTGAATCATTCCAGAATTGATTTTCCAAAAATTTTACATCTCTGCTGAGAATTAATTTCTTGGTGATTGGATTGTAAAGTCTATAAGCTTTAGATGTTTCACTATATCCAGTGAAAATACATTTCTCACTTTTTTCATCAAGTTTCTTCCTTAATTCAGAAGGTATGTGAGTGTATGCTATGCATCCAAATGTCCTTAGATGTGCAACATTGAGCTTTGTCCCACTCCATGCTTCTTGGTGAACTTTCATCTTTAGACTTGTAGTTGGAGATATATTCAGGAGATAAACTGAGCATGCTACTGCTTCAACCCAAAAAGCATTTGACAATTTTTTCTCTTTGAGAAGTGTTCTTGCCATATTCATTATTGTCTGATTTTTTCTTTCAGACACTCCATTCTGTTGTGGAGTATACCTAGTTGTTGTTTGCATGATAATGCCTTGTGATTTGCATTAATTTGCAAATTCTCTGGAGTTGTATTCTCCTCCTGCATCTGACCTGAGCGCTTTGATATATTTGCCACTCTGTTTTTCAACTCCTGCCTTGAATTCTTTGAATTTTGCAAATGTTTTAGACTTGTGTCTGAGAAAATAGATCCATATTTTTCTGCTGAAATCATCAATAAACGTTAGAAAGTAAAAACTACCACCTATTGACTCTGTTTGCATTGGTCCACATAGGTTAGTGTGAATAAGTTCAATATTTTGTTTGGCTTGATTTGATGACTGTGGAAAACTATTTCTCTTATGTTTTCCAAGTATGCAAGACTCACACAGGGGAATTTGCTCTTTAAAGATAGGTAGACCTTTGACCATGGAGTTTTTTTGAAAAAGACTTAGACTCTGAAATGGTAGATGTCCAAATATTGTATGCCAAACCATTGTTTCATTCAGGGTGGATGCACTCTGTGCATATGGTTGACTCAGATTTGCAGTTCTGAGGGTAAGGGGAAACATCCTATTTGGAGTCATAAGGATTTCAGAAATTAATTTTCTGCTGGGTTTTTTATCATAAATTTTGCAAGATGCTCCCTCAAAAAGTACCTTATAGCCATGTTCAATGAGCTTTCCTACATTTAACAAGTTATGTTTCATATCTGGTACATGATAGACATTGTTTTTGTCTTTCTTTACATTCTATTTAGTAAGAATAGGAACAGCTCCTTTTCCTTGAACTTTGACTAAATAATCATTTCCAAGTGTAATATCAAATGAGATTGAAGATTCAATGCATGAAAGTAATTCTTTGTTACCTGTCATGTGATTGTTGCATCCACTGTTCAACAACCAGAAATATTTAGGTTGTTGTTCAGTCTTGTGGCACGAAAGAAACATACCTCCTGAGTTTTCTCCTGTGTGATTTGACACATGTGCTCTCCCTGAGAGCTGATCTGCTTGCTTCTTCCTGCATTCAGATTCATAGTGCCCATACTTTTTGTAGTAATAGAATTGTATGCTTGTTTTTTCATTTGATCTTCTCCCTCTGCCTCCGCAAGGCTGGAAATTCTGATGTTGATTTTGTTGCTGATGTCTTTGACCTTGGAAATTTTGATTCGGATATTGTTGTCTATTACCTCCACTGGAGTGAGGGTTATTGTGATTGCTCCCTCTTCCTTGGTGACCTCTGCTTCTTCCTCTACCTCTCCCTCTGCTGAAGGAGAATTGAGTTTTGAAAGCATTTGAGCTTGACTTATCTGTGAGATGCAGTCTGGTCTCATGTGTCACTAGAGAACCAATTAATTCATCTGTCGAAAAACTTGACAGATCCTTGGATTCAAGGATTGTTGTTACAACCATTTCAAATTTCTTTGGTAAACTTCTGAGAATTTTCTCAACAATGCATTGATCAGTGATGGTTTCACCAATCAATCTGATCTGGTTCACGATGCCCATGACTCTGGTCATTAACTGATCCACATTTTCGAACTCTGTCATCCTCAGAGTCTCGAATTGCGTCCACAAGGTCAACAGTTTAACTGTTTTGACCCTGTCATTTCCTTGGTAGGAAGATTTAAGGATGTCCCAGGCCTGTTTTGAAGTACCAGCGCCTGTGATTTTTGAAAAAATCGAGTCATCCACAAAATTTTGAATCCAAAATTTAGCTTTATTTTCTTTGCTTCTTTGTGTTACCTGAGCAATTTTCTACTGATTAGTCATGGCAGACAGGTCTGCTGGATCTGGTTCCACATATCCATGATCCACTGGATCCCAACACTCTTGTGCTTGCAAGAAGGATCTCATCCGAAGAGACCAGAATTCGTAATTCTTTCCCAGAAGAATCGGACCCTGAGTTGGTCCTAAAGATCTAGACGACGCCATATATATATATATATATATATATATATATATATAATTTTCAGTGAAAACAGAGGGAAATTTTCGTATTTTACGTCCGATCACCGAAACGCCAATTTGTCGATGGATGAAAAGAGCTTATTGGCCTTTAATTGGCCTTAGTCACCATTCAATGTGACCACGCGCCTTAATGTTAAAGCGCTACGGACTTCTCGGGTTTTTTGCCTTTCAAATTGCCGAAATGTGAAATTTGCTTTTGGACGATTTAACGGTCCAGATCTTCCTATAATCTGACGGTCCAGATCTTATTGGGATATCGCGAATCGGGACTTTGTGAACCCTTATGACGAGCTCTTCTGACTCCTCGATTCCCCGATCTTCGATTTACCGATGGCGCGTTCCTTTTGGGGAATTTCCTGATTCTCTCGATCTTCGCCATGTGTCCTAACAGATGGACGGCTCAAGTCTGCTTTGGGGGTTTCCCCATGGAGATTCCCGATCCCTCGTTTTGATAAGATGACGTCAGCTGGGCCCCACAACGGAGCTTTCCTCCTGTCGGGATTTTGGACTTCGAAGTTCCGAAATGCTCGTGCTTCTTGTCCTCAGGGTTCGTGATTTGCCGAATCCCGATGTGCCGATGGACTCTCCTCTTTCGGGACTTTTCTTAGTCCTTTTATTTACGCCACGCGTCCCCTCAAGATGGACAGTCCGTGTCGTTTCAAGATTTCGTGTCTTGCGACGCCAAAGTTTCTATCAACTTGAGAACTCTGGTTGCCGAAACGTCGACGATTTCCTTGATGTCTGCCATGTGTCCAAACAAATGGACGGCTGAGATCTGATCGCTATTTCAGGAATCGCGACTTTCACCGTGGAGTGTCTTTCGTCAAGGAGACCTCCRATCTCCTGAACTCCAAAATGTTGATGGAGTGATGGCTTGGATCTGCTRCCACCTGTCCTCTGAGATGGACGGCTCACAATCCTCTCGGGATTTCACATATCGGAGTTTTGGAGAGAAGTCTCCTTCAGTCGTCTAACTCCCGATTCCCGATTTTGCGATGGAAGAGATCGACGGCTCACGATCTTTCGCGATCCAATGGTCTAGAATGACTTGTTATTTCGCGATTCGCGAATTCTCACGACATGTCTTCTGACCTTTACACCTTGCGAGTTAGCGAAATGCCGAGATCTCGCCACGTGTCTCTTGATAGACGGTCGAGATGACGTCGGGATTTCATGACTTCACAAGTCCGAATTCCTTCTGTGTGCTCCAGAGGATTAAACCTCGTGCACTTTCTCGCTGATCCAACGACTGTCGGTCCTCTGCGCAAGATCTAATGACTGAAATTCTTTCATCTTTTCCGCGCTATCCTCGTCTCTTCTGAACTGGATTTTCCCGCTCTGGATCTATTCACAGGACAAATCTTATGGCCTCAATGGTTGTTCTTTGCACAGTAGGCGCAATCTATGCTGAATTTGAAGGAATTTTCTCCTGTGGAAGAAAATTTTTGTGAATCTTTCAAAGATTTGAAAGAATTTCACGAGTTCTCTGTCCTCTGCTGCAATCTTTGACAGATTTGAAGAATTCTTGCAATTCTTTAAACGCTTCTTCTTTCTTTAACAATCTTCCACGAACTTGAACAAATGTTCATGAAATCTTCAACCTTTCTGCATTCTTAATCTCTTCTTCGTGAATTTTGATGATTCTTGAAAAGATTACAAGAATCTTTACTGTTTCTTCTTCTACGTTCTCTTCTTCCTCGATCTTTCGAGCGTTGTATGCTCTGCTTCCTCCGCAAGCTTCCTACGTTGATCTTTTGAGAGTATTATAGACAACTCTCCAAGCCTTGTGAAAAGTCCGTGTCGCGTGCTCTCAAGATACGTGAAGCTCTACACTGTGAGGATCGAGTTTCTCTCCAGACTGTGTGAAGAGGCTTACTGTTGAAGCTCTGATACCAAGATAAATTGTGAAGAAAGAAATGCAGAGAGAAAGATAGAACAGAAAACAATATATTCAAATGTATGAAGAAGAGTGCAAAAAATGAAGTTACAATGTAAAGGGAAATAGCTGAGCTAAATAGGCTCAAGCAAGACAAAAATAGAAAGTACAGCTGGCCACTGGCAGTGTACAGTCAGACTATTGAGGTTACAATATATTTAACAACGTTGAGGGTCATCTCGCCCTCGAAGTCATTCGTAGCTGTATGGCTTGCCGGGCAAGGAAATGAGATTACAGTCATACCCCAACATTCCATTATTAGTTCGCTTCGAGTCTGGCGAAGCCAATTCGCTATTCAAATGTTCATCTCTACCTCGGTTTTTTTGAGAAATTTGAGAGCATGCGGCCATCTCTGCTGCAACAATAGAGACTCGTGTTCGTATCAGCAATCCTTCTTCCTTTGGGGTTTGAGAGTTAATGCAAAGAATGGAGTTATAATATTTTGAACTAGACAAAACTCATCGTCAGCCCACAACTTGTCCACAATATATAGATATCTGGGAGTGGATTGATCACAAAAAATCCCGGTTGATATGGTAACTTCTCAAGGATATTTCTTGTGTATACTTGGTTGAAACGGCAAGTGGTAACTTCTGAAGGATTTTTCTTTTGTATACTTCGTTGAAACGGCAATGACAGATCACACGGAAACCTAAATCATGTGTCCAACCACGCAATTTGTCCGATAAAATAAAATTAAAAAGATCACCTCGATATTATTTGAACTGACCATATTCGAATGCATTTGGATCCGACCATTTCCGACCCGATATCACAGGCACTGCTCTGGTCCTCCCAATGAATCTTGACAAAGCTGACTACCCGGATTCAAATTGCTTTCGAATCCACCACACCACCTACCCGCCGTAGTGTGAATATTGGCCGCCGACATATTTGATTTGACATTGGTTACCCTATGTATTTTGCAAGTTATTGACAGAGGCCATTGTTCTTGTACACTTTCGGTAGCTCGAAAAATTTGACTACACTCAACATATCTGATTTGGCGTTAATTATTCAAAATTCTATGTATTTTGCAAGGGATTGAATCGATCGTACTACCGTCGCCATATTTGATTGGGCCATAATCGTCGACATTTCTATGTATTTTGCAAGAAATTGAAGACATATTTGATTTGGCCATAATCGCCCACATTTTTATGTATTTTGCAAAGAATTGAATCCATTTATTTCGTACTGTGATAATCGGAGAAGTAATCAGTTAATATAAGAAATGCGTGCAAGAAAGTAAACATGATTTAATAAATATTTTTAATCTCACACATTTACTTATAATAAATATTTAAGGTGTATATTTATTGGAGATGGGCACAATTAATCACCTTTTAATCTAAAATTCTAATCTGATGGCTAACAATTGAAGATGTTGGCATATTCTTAGTAGTCCTCCCAAATCCCAAATCAAGAATGTGATTTACTCTTCATAACTTCCTTATATTTTACTGTACCACCTAATCATATTAAAAAATTACTGTACCACCATATAATTGCCACATTTAACTGATTAAAAGCCTGTGCGAATTTCAAAATGAGAAAAATGCAGATTTGGTGGATCTGGGCGTGCAATCGCGCAGATACTCCTGATGCACTTTGCCAATCGTTCACACCTCGTGGATCTCCTCTGCAAAAAAAAGTCCACCGAACTACAATCTGATTGAGTTGCGCGCAACTTTGGCTGAGCAAAGGGTTCAATATGGCAGAGGCATCTTCAAACTCTGCGCTAAATCATGTCTTTTCTTCGCGTTGTCACCGTTGCTCGTCGGTGTAGTGTACGCCCAGTGCAGCGTGCCCAATTTCTCTTTTCGGGGTTAAACCACCGGCCACACCAGAGACCGGGCCACAATTAATGAACGCTAAGAGACCGGGACTTACTATCTCTTTTTCCTTCCGAGTTTGATACACAGATGTGATTAGCACTTTTATTAGCACTCATATATTGTTGATTCAATCAGTGCAATAACTATTTCACCTCGCCTCACTCTCCCTTTTTTGCTATTTATTTAGCTCCAGGTATTCTTAGAATCATTCTCATTATCCTATTCTTATCCTCATCCCGATCGCGCTGATCATAATTATTACAATTATTTGAATTCGTTTTTTTTTATGGCCAGTCGTGTCCTATGGCCGAACAAATAGTAAAATCAATAGTAGAGAAGGTCGTGATGAAAGAAGCTCCAACCGGGTGGGCTTACTTACTTAGGCTTCATTTTCATGATTATTTTGTCCTCGTAATTAATTTCCATTATTTTTGTTATCCAGATTGATTTAATTATTAATTATAAATTCCAATCATACAAATTTTTACTGTGTTGGAAATTTTATCAGCCAAAATCTTTCGGGGTTTACAGCCAGGCTGTGCTAGTATTAGCAACAATCATATTAAGTAAAATGTGGTTGATATATATTGATGGGTGCTAATTTTCACCTTTTTAAAATTAATGGCCCCTGCTTATATCAACCACTTTTTACTTAATGTAGTTGTTGCTAGTGGACATGTCTTCTCAACCACCACTAATATATTAATACATAATTAATGTTTTAATTAATTATTACATTAATATTATATTAATGTATATAAATTAATGAGATCTATTAATGTTAATGTAATAGATATTAATAATGTATAAATATAATCTATAAATTAAACTATGAAGTTACATTAATCTATAATTAGATTAATGTAGTTGATTGATACATTAATGGTGTAATGTATTAATTAATTAATAAATTTATACATTATTAATTAATACATTGCAAAAATATGAATAGAGTAATAAAATAAAATATTAATAATGTAATAATACATTGATGTATTGTATTAATGTAATGTATAAATTAAATTATTAATATACATTAATATATAAAGTATTATTAATTGAACGATATAACAATAATGTAATATATTAATTAATATATACATTAATGTATAATGTAAAGTATATTAATTAATTTATACATGAAATATAATATTAATAATAAATAATTAAATTATTAATTAGTTAATATATTAATAATTTATTATTAAAGTATTTATACATTAATAATGTAACTTATAATGTAAAGTATTTATCAATTTATAAATTAATTAGTTTATACATTAAATACATTATTAATAATGAATTTTTTATTACTAATATTGTTAAGTAGCTTTAAGTATTAATTAATTTATACATGAATTAGTTTATTAATAATGTATTTCTTAATATTATTAATACACTAAAATATTAATATTAATATTTATAATAAAATATAAATATTGATATTAAAAAAATAATTTTATAGAATTGATACATTAAAAATGTATCAATACTTTAGTAATGCATTATTAAAGTATTAATACCTTAATAAATACATTATTAAAGTAAAAATACATTACTAAAGTAATAATACATTAATACTTAAGTAATACATTATTAAAGTAACAATACATTAATAAATTAGTAGTAGGTTAATACAGTAAATTACAATGATCATGCTTCAATATGGTTGGCCATGATCATCGATAAATTTGGTAGAACTTTGTTGACTTTGGGAAGGAAATGTTCACTATGGTTGACATGGTTAATTATAGTTGGCCATGACCATGGTTAACTTCCCTAGACCTTCATCGTGGTTAACTTCTGTAGACCTTCACTATGGTTGATGTTTACAATGGATGAACTTCATTATGGTTGAACTTGGTTGACCATGACCATAGTTGACTCTGGTTGACCATGGTTGACAATGGATAACCATGGTTGAGAGTGGTTTTCTGATCCAGAATCGGATCCAGGAGCCTGATAGGGCTAAAAAAGGCTCAAAAATGAAAGTGCTCAGAATTTGACAAAACCAACACCATTGCATTCGTATTGTTCTCCCGATTTCTTCCATATATTTACTTTCTCAAACGGACGTTGTATGCGAGAGTTATCGTACTCTGGTCGTTTTTCCAAAGAGGCAAAAAGTCAACAGGTCCAGTCAAATGATGACATCAGCATGACATCAGAAGTGTTGACATGGCAGAGACAAATGACGACAAGTGGCAGTCTAGTAGAAGGTAACTGGTCAGTGACAAAGATCCAACCAACAACTGACAAGTGGCATTTGTTTGGCAAATGGTTGGGTGCCACATGGCCAAGTCATGGGTTGCCACGTGGCACCATGGTATTGTTTAATGATTTTTTTTTTTATGGAGCTCATGGGATTTGAACCCATGACCTCTTGGTAGGCGCCCAAGACTTGGCCAAAGTCCTTTTTACCAATGGGCCCTTGATGGTGCTTATTAAATATAACTCACTTTAATTTTATTTAAGTGTACTATAAAGGTGTATGGGCACACAAGGGGATAAGCCCCAGCCTAAGGATCTTGGGGATACCCCATAAAACCAGGAGGGCGTGCATGAGAAGGGGCTTAGTCCACTTAAGGTGCCCTATTTTGAGCCCTGATCCCATGCAGAGCGCCATAAGACAAGGGGCGCGCACCCAGTTAGGGGGTTGAGCCCTATATTTGCATAAATGTGGGTTTTTCACCATATATTAGTGATTTTTTTATGATTTTTTAAGCAGATTTAATGGATTTTGCCCATTTTTGGGAGATATTGGGCTCTTTTTGAGGCCATATTTTGGGAGGAAGTTGGGGATGGATAACCAACTTCAGATCTATATAAACCAGGCCTGTTTGAGGCAATGGAGGATAGTTAGAGCAGAGTTATGTTGAAGGGAAGCCAAGCCGAAGCCATTTTTATGTAGGGAAGTTGTTGAGGAGCAGACGCTTGTGGGCCATTTATGGGATCTCTGGTCATCCGTTTTTCGTGTTGTTTCTTCTGCTGGATTTTAGAGATCTGGAAGAACATGACCAGATCAATCTTGTAGCCTAATGGCACTGCTATGATGTACTTTTTGAGATTTTGAGCAGAAATAAAGAAGCCTCCCCCACTGAGACGAAGGCCCGAAGACGTAGGCAATTTTGTGCCGAACTCCGTTATCACTTCTCTTGTTATGGTTTGTTGTTATTATTGCTTTAGTTCATATATGTATATTTTTTTATGGCTACTATGTTTCTTCATTAAATTCATCCTCTTTCCTTCAGCTTCCTAAATGGTTAATTAACACATGCAATTAAAACCTCAACCACAGTCATTAAAAGATCTTTGCGGATCAAGTGGTATCAGAGCTAGTTGACATTTGGAATTGAGTTTTGCATGTTAACCAGGGAAAAGCTACAGCATGGTGAAGGGGAGCTTGTTAAAGAGAATCCATTAATTGGATTGAGAAAGAGAGATTCTCACCGCGAGAAGATGGCATCGGAAGAAGGGTTTTCTCAGGATGAGAAAGAGTTTCGGAAAAATTTCCTTGCTATGTCGGAGATGGTGAAAGTTTTGTATGAGGATTACTTGGAACGGAAAAGACCAGCTTTGGGTGAATCTTCAAAGGGAAAAAGTGAAGAGGAAGAGGATCATCCTCAGATTACTCCTTCACCTCCACCATCACCTCCTTCTTCTCCTTCTTCTTCAAGTTCAAGTTCTAAATCTAATGCAAATAAACATGTTCATAAACATAATAAGGAAATGTCATTATTAAAACTTGATGTTAAATTTGAGTTACCCATATATGATGGTGAAGTACATGCAGAGAAACTTGACAATTGGGTCAGGCATATGGAGGTTTACTAAAGTGTGCAAAAGATCAAGGATGAGGCCACACAAATCAAGTTGACATCTTTGAGACTTGTAGGTACAACTCTCATCTGGTGGCAAAGAAAGTTGCAAAATGGAATGCAACGAGTGCGTAATGTATTTCCATCATGGAAAAGCTTCATTTTTGTACTTAGGAAACAATTCTATCCTTTGGGTTATAAAGAAAAAGCATTAATTGAATGACAATCTTTAAAACTAAGAAAATGACAAATAGTGCAAGACTATACTGATGGCTTTCAAAAAATGGCATTGATGTTAGATATCCCTTTACATACACAGGAAACCCTTATGGAGTATATAGGAGGTTTACCTGCACATATTAGAAACATTATATTCATGTTTGGACCCACTAACCTTGATGAGGTTTTTGTTCAAGCAATGTATATTAAAGCAGGGAAAGAAGGTGTGTCAGGGGAATCATCGTCTTCAAGGAAAGAGGACAAGAGGAAATGGCATGGCAAGAATTCAAATGCAGTGACAAGGAAGGAAGGGAAGCCCTCTTGCAAACATTGCAAGAAAGAGGGACATGATGAAGACAGATGTTGGCAGTTGCATCCTAAGAAGAGGCGAAAGTGGTTCAAGGAAAAGAAAGGAATGCAAACAATGGCAGCGAAAACAAGACCCACAAATTTGGGATCGGATTTAGGTGATGAATCAAATATATCATTGGTTGGTATGACAGGTAAAATTGGTGAAGGAATTGATTGTAGGAGTAACTTGTTTCACATAAGGACCATCATGCGACACACTAATATAGACACATTAATCGACAATGGATCTCAATCTAAACTAATCTCAGAAGAATTGGTTAAGCAATTGGGGTTAAAAACAAAAGTACATCATAAGCCTTACACACTTAAATGGATAAGCAATCATCATCAAATGCACATAACAAAGCAGTGCACAATCAAATTTGAAATTTCATCTAAGTATGTGGACGAAGTAACATGTGATGTAGTTACGTTAAGAGAATGTGGAATGGTCTTAGATAGTCCATACTTATATGATCATAAATAAATCTTCTACGGGACAAAGAATCAATACCAATTAACCAAAGCAGGTCAAGATTATGTGGTTCATGCTCATCATGTTAAGGAAAATAAAACACTTCAAACAATGGAACAATTAAAGAAGGCAATGCAAGCAAGCAACAAACCAATAATTGTTTCAAATGAAGTAATCAATCTTAAGCAAGAACAGGAAATGATTGTTGAATGGAAAATCAATCATAAGTTSCTTCAAGATAAGCTCATGTCATGCAAATATTTCAAGTATATAAACTCATTGCAGTCTTCTTTTTGATGCTATCATTAGTAWTTTTTTCTACATGGATGATAGTGGCTTCAGTAAAATGTAACAGGGTTCAAATGGCTAACAATATTCTATCAGTTGTCATGATTGTATTACAGTTGATCTTGATGAGACAGGTGCATAGGACAGAGTTCAGAGATAGAGGACAAGCCGGGTGGCCTATCCCAAGCTTGTTAACTGGTCAGTAACTTTCTGGGGACTAAAAGGTCCTTTTAGTGAGGAGGTGTGATCCAGAATCGAATCCAGGAGCGTGACAGGGCTAAAAAAAAGGCTAAAAAATGAAAGTGCTCATAATTCAATGAAACCAATGCCATTACGTCTGGCTCATTCTCCCGATTCTAGCCATATATTTACTTTCTCAAACGAATGTTGTATGTGAGAGTTATTGTACTCTGACCATTTTCCCAAACAAGCAAAAAGTCAACAGGTCCAGTCAAATGATGACATCAGCATGATATCAACATTGCTGACATGGAAGAGACAAGTGGTGACAAGTGGCAGTCTAGCAGAAGGTGACTGGTCAGTGACAGGGATCCAACCAACAACTGACAAGTGGCATTTGTTTGGCAAATGGTTGGGTGCCACATGGCCCAGTCATGGGTTGCGATGTGGCACCATGGTATTGTTTAATGGAAAACGTTTTTATGGAGTTCATGAGATTTGAACCCATGACCTCTTCGTAGGCGCCCAAGACTTGGCGAAAGTCCTTTTTACCAATGGGCCCTTGACGATGCTTATTAAATATAACCCACTTTAATTTTATTAAAGTGTATTGTAAAGGTGTATGAGTGCACAAGGGGATAAGCCCGAGTCCAAGGATCTTGGGGATATCCCATAAAACCAGGGGGGTGCACATGAGAAGGGGCTCAACGCACTTAAGGCGCCCTATTTTGAGCCCTGATCCCATGCAGAACGCCGTAAGACCAAGGGCACACACCCAGTTAGGGGCTAAGCCCTATATTTGCACAAATCTGGGTTTTTCACCATATATTCGTGATTTTTTAATGATTTTTTAATGATTTTTTAAGCAGATTTAATGGATTTTGCTTATTTTGGGGAGATATTGGGCTCTTTTTGAGGCCAAATTTTGGGAGGAAGTTGAGGATGAATAACCAACTTTAGATCTATATAAACCAGGCCTATTTGAGGCCATGGAGGAGAGTGAGAGCATATTTATGCTGAAGGGAAGCCAAGCCAAAGCCATTTTTATGAAGGGAAGTTATTGAGGAGAGAATGCTTGCGAGCCATTTCTGGGAGCTCCGATCATCCGTTTTGTGTGTCGTTTCTTCTACTGGGTTCTAGAGATCTGGAAGAACATGACCATATTAGTCTTGTAGCCTAATGGAACTTCTATGATGTACTTTTTGAGATTTTAAACATAAATAAATAAGGATCCCTACTGAGACAAAGGCTCGAAGACGTAGGGAATTTTGTGCCGAACTCCGTTATCACTTCTCTTGTTATGGTTTGTTGTTCTTATTGCTTCAGTTCAGATCTGTATATTGTTTTATGGCTGCTATGTTTCTTCATTAAATTCATCCTCTTTCCTTCAGGTTCATAAATGGTTAATTAACACATGCAATTAAAAACTCAACCATAGTCATTAAAAGATCTTTGTAGATCATTGTCCATAAACGATCATGGTTATTCATGACCATAATTGACTAAGACTATGGATGACATTCATATAGTGAAATTTGGAAGTGTTTGTCACATTATGATGACATGATATTCACGTAACATTGTGACAATGAAGCTATGTTGATGACATTGTGATGATGAGGCTATGCTCGTGAGATTGTGACGACAAGATATTTTCATCACAACATGATGACAAGATATTTGCATCACATTCCAATGACGAGGCTATGTTCATCACATTGCGACGACAATATATTTTTTGTCACATATTGACAACGATGGGGATATTGGGATGATGGATTTAGGTTCATCACATTGCAATGACAGGTCATTTAAGTAAATATTGGCAATGTGATGAACATAAATTTCATATGTTCATTATATAAATTTGTCAACTTTGGGAAGGAAAGGTTCACTATGGTTGACATGGTTAATTATGGTTGACCATGGCCATGGTTAACTTCCATAAACCATCACTCTCGTTAACTTTCGTAGACCTTCTTTATGATTAATGTTCACTATGGATGACCTTCACTATGATTGATGTTCACTATGGATGACCTTCACTATTGTTCACCTTGGTTGACCATGACCATGGTTGACTGTGCTTGGATATGGTTGACAATGGTTAACCGAGTTTGACAGTTGTTATCCATAGGTGACCATGGCTCGCCATGACCATAGTTGACCAATACTACGGATGCCATTCAGATAGTGAAATTTGGAAGTGTTTGTCGCATTATGACAACATGATATTCATGTAACATTGCGACGATGAAGCTATTTTGATGAAATTGGGATAGCGATGCTATGTTCATAATTTCATGACAATATGGTTATTTTTGTGACATTGGAAGGGAAGGATAAGTTCACCAGATTACGACGACAAGATATTTGCATCACGATATGATGAGAGGATATTTGCATCAAATTGCAATGATGGGGCTACGTTCATCACATTACGATGGCAATATATTGTTTGTCACATATTGACGATGACGAGGATATTGCGACTAGGGGTTTATGTTCATCACATTACAATGACATGTCATTTAAGTAAAAAGTGGCAATGTCATGAACATAAATGTCGTATGTTCATCATATGTCGAATGGACATGTGATGAAAATAAATGTCATATGTTCATCACATAGCGATGACAGGATATTTATTTCGACAATGGGGTGATGTTTATCACAGATTGATGAAAAAACATTGTTTTTCACATTATGACGATATGATATTTATGTCACAGATGTGAGGATATGTTCATCACATTAGGACGATGAGGTTTTGTTCATCACATTGCAACAATATGGTTATTTTCATCACATTGTGATGACGAGGTTATGTTCGTCACATTGCGACAATATGGTTATGGCCATTCATGTTCGTCACATTGCAACAATATGGTTATATTCGTCAAATTGTGACAATATAGTTATGACAAGACATGCTCGTCACATTGAGAAAAATATTGTTATGGCGACTCATGTTCTTCACATCGCGACAATATCATTGTGTTTGTCACATTGTGACAATATGGTTATGGCCAACCATGTTCAACCATTGTCAACCATGGTCAATCATAGTCCACAATGGTCATGTTCAATCGTCACATTGTCAATATGGTTATGGCCAACCATCGTCAACCATAGTCAACCATTGTCAACCATAGTCAACCATTGTCCACCATGGTCAATGGTCATGATCAATATCATTTTGTTCGTCACATTGTGACAGTATGGATATGGCCAACCATGTTAAACCATTGTCAACCATGGTCAACCATAGTCAACCATGGTCATGGTCAATCAAGTTCAACCATATTTATGTTTGTCACATTGTGAAAATATGGTTATGTTCGGCACATCGTATGTTCAGCATATAAGGCGAGGTTCGTATGTTGTTTTTTCACATTATACCGATAAGATATCTGTGTGAGAGGCAGTGAGGATATGTTCATCGCATTAGGACGACGAGGTTATGTCCATCACATTTCAAAAATATGGTTATTTTCATCACATTGTGATGACGAGGTTATGTTCGTCACATTGCGACAATATGGTTATGGCCAGTCAGGTTCGTCACATTGTGACAATATGGTTATACTCTTAAAATTGTGACAATATGGTTATGACAAGACATGCTCGTCACATTGCGAAAAATATTTTTATGGTCACTCATGTTCTTCACATCGCGATAATATCATTGTGTTCGTCACATTGTGACAATATGGTTATTCATTGGGAATTTTTCACTATAATGCAATGTTAGTCATAATGCAATGGAAATGTTCATCATAACTAACGTATGAAATGCTCGTCACAATACGACATTGGGAAATGGTTGTCACATTGCGACATTGGGAAATGTTCATCACAATGTGACGTAGGGAAATGTTCATCATAATGCAATGTTTGGAAACACTTGACACAGTGTAGAGTCATCTTTTACTTTTGCGACGTTGGGAAAATGGTCGTCAGAATGTGGTGTCAAGAATTCTTTTTCACATTGCAATGTATGAAAATGTTCATCACATCGCGACATTGGGAAATGTTCGTCAGAGTGCGACGTTTGGAAATGTTAGTCACAATGAGATGTATGGAATCATGTTTTACTTTTTAGACAATGATTTATATTTTTCCTAAGGACATTGATAACAAAAGGGAAATTTTCATCACATTGTGATAATGGGAAACGTTCGTCACAATGCGACATTGGGAAATGGTCGTCACATTGCGACATTGGGAAATATTAGTCCCAATGTGATGTAGGGAAATGTTCATCATAATGCAATGTTAGTCACAATGCAATGGAAATGTTCAGCATAATGCAATGGAAATGTTAGTCCCAATGAGATGTATGGAATCATGTTTTACTTTTTAGACAATGATTTATATTTTTCCTAAGGACATTGATAACAAAAGGGAAATGTTCATCACATTCTGACGATGGGAAATGTTCGTCAAAATGCGACATTGGAAAATGGTCGTCACGTTGCGATGTTGGGAAATGTTCATCACAATACGACGTAGGGAAATGTTCATCATAATGCAATGTTTGGAAACACTTGACACAATGTGTAATCATCTTTTACTTTTGCGACATTGGGAAAATGGTCGTTATAATGTGGCGTCAATAATTTTTTGTCACATTGCGATGTTCGAAAAAGTTCGTCACATGGAAACATTAGGAAATGTTTGTGATAGTGCGGTGTTGGGAAATTATTAATAGTTATGTTAACCTCATAAAGTTATTAATATGTCGATTAGTAATTCCACCAACAACCACTTTTAAGTAAAAAGTGGTTGATATATGCTGCAATTTTCCGTATATCAAAAAGGTGGAAAATGGCGCCATTACATACCAATAATATTAATACAATTAGTAAAGTGGTTACGTAACATGGTTAATACATTATGTGGCAAAGTAATGTTTCTATGTTCGTCACATTTCAACATTACTATGTTCGTCACATTTCAATATTACTATGTTCGTCACGTTGCAATGTTGGGATAAGTTTTTAGTATGGTCAACATTTCAATATTACTATGTTCGTTGAGAGAAATATATTTTTTGTTTGAAGTTGGTCTTGTTGTTTACATTGAAGAGGTGTCACATAGCCACATTTAGAGAGCAATAATTTTATGAGGTTGACATTGATATTTGTGGCATACAAGAAGATGACATTGAATTAAGGAGTAAAAATGCGAGAGATTAATTTTCACTTTCATAAATTAAGAAGTAAACATTAAAAGTAAGCCATATTGTGACATATTAAATGTAATAAGATGAATAAATTGAATGGATTGAGCCATATTAACAATTATTGGGTTGTCTTTGCATTTAAGAATAAACTATTCATCAAAATTTAATATCCTTTAAGAATAAAGTATTTGTCAAACCAATATAGCATTAATTGTATTCAAACATTATAATTCATGGTGTTTATTGCTGCTATGAAGATTTAAATGCAATGATGTTTATTGATTGTATAATAAAGATTTAAATTCACTATTTCCTAGAGAATTATATTTATTGTTTACTCAATATTAACATTATATTAGTGTAATATTATTAAAATTAATGTCACATTGTTAACATAACATTATTAATGAAAGATCTTCAACCTATATTAACATTAATATTAACATTAATGTAACATTATCATTATTAATATTACTAATGTAACATTACTATAATATTAATGTGTCATTAATGTAACTTTATTAATTAAGTGGGTACTTGCATAAAATTAATATCATTAATTATAAAACTAATGTTATATAGTTATTGGAAACATAATTATTTATATTTAAAAGTAAGAAAATTTTATAAAGAAAATGTTTAATTATTTTATTTTAAGTTGTTTAAAATTATTAAATCTATCAATTTGAATCTACAAAACTTAAAAAAATTATATTTTTTAAACATAAATTTTTAAAGTTTAAAATGTTAATTATTAAACTTTACTTATTTATTGTAGAACTTTAATAAATTATACTTTATAAATTTATTGAACCTTATTAATTATTTCCTTGAAAAAATAGTAAAATCTATTATTACTATTTTATTTTATATTTATTTATTACTTTGGATAAATAGTAAAACATAGGATTACTATATTATTCTATGATAAATAGTAAAACCTAGTATTACTAGGTTATTCTATATTTATTTATTACTTCTTTGATACTATATTATTCTATATTTATTTATGACTTTATTGCTAGATTATTATATTTACTCATCGTTATTAACTTGTTATTGCTATATTATTCTATAATTATTTATTATTTTATTGATAAATTTTTATATTTATTCATTACTATTAATGGGTTTTACATTAATAGTATATTATCACATTATAAAATTAATACATTAATAATATAACATTATTTGTTTACATTAATATGACATTAGTTTTAAACATTAATAATATATTACATTTAAACATTAACAATATTATTTTACTTTTAAGATTATTAATAATATTATTTTGAAGATTAAGATTATTAATATATGATGATTAAATATTAATGTTAATAAATGATCAAGGTTAGTATTTAGGAATATTACTTATTTTTAAGATTATTAATAATATTATTTTGAAGATTAAGATTATTAATATATGATGATTAAAAATTAATGATAATAAATGATCTAGGTTAGTATTTAAGATTAAGGTTAAATTTTAGTTTAAGATTCAAATTTATGAGAAAAAAAATGTAACTAATAATGTAAAAATAAAAAAGAAGTTTTTAAAAAAATTTATAAAATCCTCTACTTTTTTTTTTCCTTATCATAAAGTAGACAATGGTAGCAACCACAACTATAACTTCCCACATACACATAAATGGATTTTGCTTCCCCTACTTTACACTTAATTTTTGCTAGTTTTTGTTAAACATGCAAAACGAAAACATGATGGCAACTTTGCCAAAATCTCGTAGGCATCAATCACTAGTCTTGTGTCCGTCTAGCCATCAAATAATTTTCTATCATGACAACTTTGCCAAATTCCTGTAGCCATCGGTCACTACTCTTGTCTCTATCTAGCCATCGAATAATTTGCTATCATGGCAAATTTGCCAAAATCTTGTAGCCATAAATCACTGGTCTTGTCTCTATCTAGCCATCTAATAATTTAGCACAATTTACATTCTTGAATTGATACATATAATGTTTTTTTATACACAATGCCAAATTTTCCAATGTGAAATGATGGATAATGAATTTCAATTGCAGGAACCAAGATACAGCGCAATAATCTTGTGAAAGATGGTGTGCAGGCAGAAAAGGGTAAGAACTTAAAAGGTGGTGCAGACTTCCACACTCACCAATTCCTGGACAAAGGAAAAGGCTAGAGTCAAACGACATAAGCAAATCATACGACAGTGCAATGCAGCGGCCCCGTTGCAGAGGCGACCAGGGCAAGAGTACAATACCTTCTAGAAAATGCAACACAACATGGCAGCGGTGGAAGCAAATAATCTTCAAGGTGGAGCGTTGCATATAAGACATCCATTGTAGTTTCTGACATGAAGTTTCTTTTGCATGTTTAAATGTACCAGATAGACATCAGCGTCTGAAACCGTAATGGATTCCAGCAGCCTGATGGAAATGCCGAGACCATTGTTGGCACCGTGTGCGAGCACATCCTGGTGCCTGATGGTTCCGAAAGAGCCTCCGTCTTACTATTTTCACATCATGAGTTCATAATCGCACGCATGAGTTCATAATCGCAGGAATGTAAACATAATCGCAGGCATGAGTTCATGAAACAAAATCGCAGGCCTGAAAAATCCGAGTTCATAATCGCAGGTATGAAACATTTATGACAGGCTTCTCGACTGGCTAACAGAGCTCCGATCAATAAACTCAGAAGTCAGCTCTAATCGCAGGCATGAGTTCATGAAACAAAATCGCAGGCCTAAAAAAATTCGAGTTCATAATCGCAGGCTTGAAACATTTATGACAGGTTTCTCGAGTGGCTAACGGAGCTCCGATCTATAAACTCAGAATTCAGCTCTCAGAACCATAATATGAAACGCCCGCCATCTAGCCAGATGCCAAATACCATCCATGAGGCCATAATATGAAACGCTGCGAGAGAGTTTCCAACTACCATCCATCCTAAAATAAATATGCGTAACTCAGTAAGTGGTAAAAAAAATAATTAGGTGAGAAACTTGGCAATATGCTTCCTCTCATTGTCGCTCCATTTACCTAGCCCGACTAGTTTTTGTGCATTACAAAACAAAACCTACCTAACTCGTGTAGAATGGTGGGTATAGGAAGCAACATATGCCAATTTTTCACATTCTCACACCTGTGAATTTAGCATTGCCTTAAGTATAATCAATTTTTAATCACTGAACGTGGCAATCTGGTGGTGAGCAAGTAATTTTTAAATCTTATTTAGTAAATGTGAAAAAGTAATCACATAAACATACGTTTTTATAAATGAATGGAAGTTAGTTTATCAAAATCCCATCCATCCATTGATTAGAGAGGATGATGAATAATATGTCAGAATCTTCAATTGCCAACCCTAAAATTGAAATTTATGATTAAAAGATTGATTAATCCACCGATTCCAACAAAAGAAACAACTTAACTTAATAAGTTTAATATTATTTTAATATAAAAATCGTTTAAAAAGTTTCATCATTTCCTTCGAATTGACAATACAAACTATATAGTATTCGATCGATCTACCGATCTTAGAGTAACCTTTTCGTTACAGTCACTCTCAATCCTTTTGAGATCATCCGCATACAACAGTTAAAAAAACGAGATGGTGGGTTTGTGATCACAACCGACATGACAATGCGTATGACATTCAAATTTGAAATATATGCGTAAATAGTGGTAATCATGACAATGCGTATGGCATTCAAATTTGAAATATATTTTTAAAGACAGTCCATCTTCGTCTGTCCTTCCGACCTTTCCACGTGATAAGTGTATTCGCTATGCCATGCATAGTCATGACGGTTGCATTAATCAAGGCTGTAATCTTTGTCAACGAGTTGCCCTGGGAATGTTCACTCACTCAAGTGACCATGTTGCACCATTTTTATTCCGCTGTCTTTATCCTTCCTATGATTTTGGCCACCTAATATTAGTTGACTATGCAGGCAACGCATACCACGTTAATGCCAGATTTGCAAATAAGGGATTGAGATCACTGCGAAAGAATTATTGGCAACCCAGCATAAGATTTTGATTCTGGTTTAATATGTATTTTAAAGAAAGGATAACTGAAATTGTAGATTTTAGGGTTGAAACTATATATTTTAGATGAAGTGGAGATGGTTTTTTAGTGCTAAATATATTATAAATTTAAACATTGGAAAATTGTTATTTTACTAATAATTATATTAATATAAAAGTAATTAATTTAACATTTTCAAACAAATTAATTAATTATAAAATATAAAAAAAATTAATTTAGTTTATTAAACAATAAAATATTTTTTTTATTATTATCCATAAATAATTAAATTGAAGTCCATTTACCTTGAATTCCCTTTAAATATCATTATAGACATGAGCAAAAGTAAGCAAAGATTTTTCAATTGACTCAATATAAGAGATTGGAGTGGATATAATGGCTAAATGTTATAGTGAGGAAATGGTTAAAACAAATTGCTAGATTTGTGTTTAATTGGTTTTCAGATCTATAAATTAAGAAGATTTTTAGGGATTATCCTAACTTATAGATTTGTGTTTAATTGGTTTTCAGATCTATAAATTAAGAAGATTTTTAGGGATTATCCTAACTTATATATTATATGCAATTTATCAAATTAATATATGGTGTGTGACCTTAGTCTCACTAGTAATGTTTCCTTGTGACCTCATTGTTTGTTGTGCATTATTCTGATTTTAATTTGGTATTCCTTGTGACCTCATTGTTTGTTGTGCATTATTCTGATTTTAATTTGGTATCAGAGCGTGAGGTCATATACCACTCTGAGGAACCATAGAGCTGTTGTCACCGTTTTCAGAGAGAATAACTACCATCGTTTGTTTTGAATTCTTGCTGGTGGAGCCCGCGTTAATAGTAGAGTCGTCCCTGCCAATTTAAATAAAGTATAGACGCTGCAAGTGAAGAAACCTTAGAGTCATCAACTAGTGTGAGGGCGCATACAGGAGTTGAGAGTTGTCGACTGTTGCGTGGAGTGATGATGTGAGTGTTCATTGCTAATTACGTGGAGTGAGATGTTGTGCTTGTTGTGTTGGATGTTTTCATGCTAAGTGTTGCGTTCTCAACTCATCTCGTTGACTGTTAAGTGAAGTGTTGTCGACTTAAAACAAATCTCCTGTGTGATGTGAGTTTTATGATGTGTTGTACCTCTGCGGTGAACGATCTATCGCCTGTGTGCCCTATGTGTTGTTGCTGCAAGTTGAGTGTTGTCGATACTGGAGTGTTATTGCTGCAACTGTTGTGCATCGATCCCTGGAATGTTGTTGGTGCATTTTTGGATCTGTTGAATTGCACGTTGTTTGAGACTGTTATTGGGCGTCAAGGAATGCAGAACTAAAATCAGTGGCGATTACTCTGCAAACAAACAACAAATTCACGAACATGTTAAAGATTGGATTTGATTCTACCTACTTGCCTAGTCCCGTGAGAGTTCAGAAGTTGTTTTCACTGCCATGGTAAACCGGAACTCATGGGTATTATACTGATGGTAAAGCACTGCAATATTTTTGGGTATCGTTGATTGAGCGTTGGTGTTGCACGGAACGCACTATTATATATCGATGAATGCCATTTCGGCTTTTATGTTCACTTCTAGCTCAACATGCAATGAATGAGTTGTTGGTTAATCTCACATCGGGTTCAAATTGTAATGAATGAAATGCACTATTTGAAAAGATTAAGCAGAGATAGATTTGATGCAACACGCTACACTATTGATGTGTATTCTATTAATATGAACATGTATTGTTATACAGTATGGTTACAATATGGTTACAAGACGTTACCAACTCCTGTAACGGTAAACTATCTAAGTAACTAGTTAAGGATGTAATTAGGTATTTTCCTTAACACTCCCCCTTAATTACATCAGGGAAAAACTATCACTATCACCAGCATCCAATGCAATAATTTCTATCACTAGCGTCCAATGCGATAATGCAATAGACTTCATACTCCCCCTTAAACAAAACTTGGTCCTGACTCTGAGATTAATATCTCACATTTCCCCTGTTAATCGAAGATTCAAATTCTCCGATACAATCATCAAGTTAGCATATGAGTAGACACCCTTGTATCTACCAAAGTGGACTTCATACCACATTCCTTTACCAAAGTGGACTTTATACCACATTCCTTCTGGCCAGCGCCTCAAGCTGCTCGAAACCATGGATAGTTGTGATGTATCATGGCCAACCAATGATACATGCTACATGATCACATATTGACCTATGTAGGCTTGATTCAGGGCTTACTGAACATGGGGAACAAATCTTACCTATAGCAAAGCTTATAACTTCTTTTATAACTTCTTACAAATGGGACCAAAATAATTTGATCAAAAAACTTACTGGAGTGTCGGAGTGTCGGGTACAACCGAACATGCACCCCTCAAATTACAACAATTCATTTCTTATGTATTTGCTGATGAATGAAAAAACAAAAATTTAGTAAAAAATTTAGTTATATTTTGTTGCATGTCTCTGCCCATCTGTCTTCTTTGTGACTTTCTTCATGCAATTTTTACTGCTCAATAATGCATAAACGTTGTTCATAAAATGGATTCTTGCTCTTCAATAATGGAAGAGGCAATAATTTTGTCTTCCAACTTTCTGGAAGCCTCGATCTTCTCTCTTGCAAACTATTCGCTTGACTCTTCTTCACCATAATTTATTTCTTGATTCACTGATATCGAGTCTCGCCTAACTAGAATCTGCTTCTTCGGTTCACTGAAGTTGCTTCACTCTTTGCAAATTTCTTAATAAAAGTCAAAATAAATCTCATCACCATGCTTAACATATTTTTTCTCTTGAATTTACCTTCGTCTTGGATTTCCTTATTCTCCTGTCATTTGTTAGAGTCGCAAATTCTAACAAAATAACAGTACCAATATTGAGTTAGCTAGACTCAATAAAATTCAATACATTCTTCCATGACAAATATGTTCTCTTTTCATCCTTTAAGAAGGTACACAATCAATAATAACTCATCACACTAAACATGCTTTCAACAAACAAACTATTCCCAATATTTTGAGAATTTCATCCAAATCCACTTCACCCATTTACATGTGGCACTCCTACTAATCAACTTTATGACTCGACACAATTTTCCTATAGATTGTGGATCTTTTGGATCTTATAGCAAATTGTGAATCCCTTATATATCCACACCAAGAGCAACCCAAAAACTTCTCACGACCTCTTTTGAAATAATAAAGACTTTTTGTTAAATAATGGAGAGCACTTCTTTTTATACATCTTATAAAATGTAAAATAAAAATTTTCTTGTTTGACTTCCTCACCGATTGTGCCGATCTTTTAAAAATCGACTTGAGTGCTCTTCTCAAATAAATTTCTGTTCGCTTCTCCTGGTTTCTCACGTGCATGGTAAACCTTATCTTTGTGCTATGCAAATCAGTTTCTCTTCTTACGGAATGTGGAAAATCCGTGTGGGCTTTACGGAGCATTTTAAAACTTATAGTAAAATTATAATAAATACTTATGTTTATTTTGGTTCACGGCTGAGCCAGAGCAATTGATTTCGTGAGGACTCCCTGTACTGCATGCTCGCCGAGTAAGTCTTTCACACAAACTTTTGTTGCTCATTTTCTAAACCTGGTCTCCACAGGCATCCAACAAAACCTCCCTTTGTTCTTGCACTTGAGGTTCCTTGCTTTCAAACACTTGGACAGTGGACGGCTCGGGCTCTACTGCTTCCATACACTCGAACGACTCTACCCTGGATCCTGGGCCCTCCAGTGATGGAGTGAGACCCAGATCCCGCTCTGATACCATGAAAAGATTAAGCAGAGATAGATTTGATGCAACACGCTACACTATTGATGTGTATTCTATTAATATGAACATGTACTGTTACACAATATGGTTACAATATGGTTACAAGATGTTACCAACTCCTGTAACGGTAAACTATCTAAGTAACTAGTTAAGGATGTAATTAGGTATTTTCCTTAACACTATTCTCGCCTCGATTAGAAAACAGTGATTTGTCTATCCAATTAAAACGTAAAACTAGAATTCGTCTTGATTGGCGCAAAAGGAGATGTATCACTCTAGGGGCAGCGAGGGGATTGGCTTATCTTCACGATCATGTAGATCCGCCCATTATACACAGAGACGTGAAGTCGAAAAACATCTTGCTATATGAGAATATGATTGCCAAGGTATCAGACATCAGACTCTCCAAAATTATTGCAGATACATAGATCTTAGATCACATCGCAATTCAAGTCAAATGAACAATGAGCTACTTCTATCTGAAATATGTGAATTCACAGGAATCCCCAAGCTCATAATTGGTGTGAAGTTTTGTTTTTTTCCTAAGTTTATGATCTCATTTCATATCTGCACCATCACCTCACCTTTTGAGGCTAGCATTGTGTAAGAGGCTCACTTCATGAAGGTACTTACATCTATTGAAGAAATTATTTTTACTTGTTAAAAATTGTGGGTGAGATGAGAAGAAAGTGAAGTTCTCATGGGTCAACAAAGGAGGTTGAAACAACTCTGAAGAGAGATGAAACATATGAGGAGGAAGAATTAGCGTGAAGAGTTATTATATTATTTAGATCAGTATGATGTGTTTCTAGCTGAACAACCCATGTTGAACAACCCATGTTTGACGAGTAAAATGTGGAGCTAGATCTGAATGAAGAATTTGACAAATTATATGAAATAGTGATGCAATTTTAAGCCACCAGCCTGAGAACATGCTATGGAAAAAGTGGCTAAGTATGGAATGAGGAAGCTGTCTATCGAACTCGTGATACATTGACATGAATATAAGTGTGACTCGATGAGTCCGCCAACCCACATTTTGGGTATTTGAAAGTTATGGGTGGACTCCAGCAGAGAAACAAAACTTCCTTTCAATTCGTGTCTTTAATTCCCCTGGTGTGTGTTTATTCCTGTGCAGTATTGATCATTTTGGGGGGCAGATTTACAGAATTGATTTTATAAGATACCATTGCCAACATAGGGAGGCAGAGTAGCCCTGGAACTGATCACTTTTGCATATATATATAGAGAGAGAGAGCTGATTAAGGAAGTAAAGTTGTCTAAAAGGGAGTAAATGYTGATTAAGGAAGTAAAGTTGTCTAAAAGGGAGTAAATTCAGAGAAGCTCTGAACAAGAAGAAGACGAGAAAAAAAACTGAAAGTAATGTGAAAAGTATGGYAGCATAACGAACAGTTAAGACAAAAGAAGTTCAAAGGAGAATGGATAATTCTTCAACTGATTTGGTCGTTATTTCAATGGTTTTCTCGGAATCGAGAAACGCAAATACAAAAGACAACTTTAATGTTCCACATTAATCCTATTCTTCTTTGCCAAGGAATCATCTACACATAATTATATTTAGTGATATCTCATCCAAAAATTAAAACTAGTTTAAAATGATACAATTCAGGATCATCTAAATGAGCTCATAGGTTTAGCATAATTCTTTCAAGAAAAAAATTAAGCAAAGATAGAATTTCTTCAGAATTAAACGAGCAACAAAGAGAAGTTGTCTATGAAGAAACGCCATGAAGGTGTGTCATTACTGGCCCCGGTGATGCAGGAGCATCGCCAACGCAAGCATCGCCAACCTCAAGCGAGCATGGGCAACGCCAACGCATTTTGGCATGTGATAAATTGTTTGAATGTTTTTGAAGTGGATACGCCAGACTTAAATGAGATAGTTAAAGAGAGGTGTACTTCTTGATTTGTAAACAGACCTTGAGCATCCCGCTCTTGTTTGTATTAGGTGAAATCATTTAAGTTAATGAATGCAAGTAGGTAGCTTTGAATTCTCAGATTAGACAGATTTAGGAAGCTAGAGGGAAAACGGATATAGACACCTTCCCTTGTATTATTGTAATAATAAGCAGCATTACAAGAAGAGAGCATAAGAGAGCAAGAGTAGAAAGTTGTAGTTGAAAACATCCATGTACAGAGATTTGAATTAATAGAAAGAGCTTCGATTCAAATTCATGGTGTCGTATTTGTGTATGCATGTTGAATGTTATGCTCATGAATGTTTACTTTCTATATACATTTGCTTTATATGCTGTGTATATGATTTCATGATTTGTGTTTGAAGTCTGAGAGAGATTGAGGAATGAGTTTCAACTATTTCTCTGCCTGAGCAAGAGTTTTCTTGCAAGGAGTGCTGTGAAATCATCGGCAAGGTATGCATTAACGAAGGTCAGAGTTCGTCTCTGTAAGCTCAGGAGAGATAACACGGTTCTCATTCTCGCCGAAGTGCAAGTTGAGCACAGGAGTGGTGCAAGGTGTGCGCAGGCCAAGTAAAGTCTTAGAGTTTGTAAACCTGAGAAATTGTTAAAGGATTGCTACTGTAGGGAGTGCGCAGAGTCGAAGGACTTCAATTCTTTGAAGTAATTGAAGGATTCACCGCAATGAGTGTGTATGGGAGTCTTATTTAAGAATCAAATTTGGAGAAATCTCAGGAAGGATAAGGTCTTCGCAGTTGTCGAAGAAAAGCACAGAAGGTTGGTGCCTTGAGGCATTAAAAGGAGGTGTAGCAAGTTTGCGTTGGAGGCAGGTAAGTTTCGCGGAGAAATGTTTCGTTAAATTCCCAGGAATTGTCCAGGAAGAAATGGACGGTCGAAATTCTTTGAGAAGAATTCGCGAAGTCACAAGAGCCGTCACATCTTGCAGAGAAGCAGATATGTTACGGCGAGCTTTCCTCAAGTGTAAGCTGAGAAGAAATTAGGGCTATTGGATTGCTCACGAAAGGCGAGTATCGAAGTGGCAAGTGGATCAGAGCCGTCCATCTGGGAGTGGACAGGTGGCATACTCACCGAGAGGTCAGAGTCTCATTGACCATTTCGGGGTTTCATGAGTTGAGGAGTGGAAGGCTTAGCATTCGAATTCACGAAGTCACATAGTCTGAGATCTCCAAAAAGGCGGAAAGTTCCATCGTGGGACCGACGAAGAAGACGCATCAAAATTTCATCGTTTCACATATCGGAGGATAAAAGGTTGAGACTTTCATCCCGAAAGTCCCAAAGTGGTGAGAAGCGAGGTCGCAAAGTAATCTATGCCATCCATTGGAGGAGGATAGGTGTCAGAGATCAGAGGATCTCGCGAACTCGGAGGTCCGCCGGGTGAGAGCCCAAAATTTGGGTGCTCGAAGTTGTGAGTAGCGAGAACGAGAGGAGAAGGGTCAAATCTCGCCTCTCGGGAGTTCAGGAAAGAAAGGTGCCAAGGCTCGATGGTTGAACTCGCGAAGGCATTAGAGGTGAAAAGTGCTAGCGCTAGCCTAGCCGGTGGTCGTGCAAGGAGGGCGCTGATGGAAGAAGGGGATACCTCCATTTCGTGATCTCGGGTATCGCAATATTTGAGGGGAAGAGTCGGGAGCCACGACCCACGAACTCTCGATATTGAAGGCTGCGAGAAAGGACCAGTGGTTTGATAAATTGTAGATTTCGACGAGGAGTCGAAAGAGTCGATCCAGCTCGGAGGGATGAACGAACGATCCTGTGAGCGGATCTCGGTCCCAAGGGGCCGATAGGGTCTTCGTCAAGTGGTATCAGAGCTTGGCTCTATTTGTATACTTTAGATAGGGAAAGAAAGAAAGGAAGATTCACCATGCCGCCGAGAAGAAGGGACAGGCAAACAACCGATCTGCCAGAGGAGAGGGAGATGTTGACAAGAAGGGGTAGGCAGATGCCGGATCCAGCCATGGAGAGAGAGATGCCTCAACTATGCACTAAACTCGAGGACATGGAGACAACACAGAGGCGCACAACCGGTGTTAGGGCTCTTAGTGATTTCGAAAGTGAAAATGAGGTCGAACATGAAGGAGAAGAGGTCACAGCAGAAGATGCAGCAAATGAACGCCTGATTAGGGTTGTTGCAAGAATGGGTACTAAGGTAAAAACGGATATTATAGTGTATGAAGGAAACCTGGACGCTGAAGAGCTTCTAGGATGGATTAGAGCTCTAGACACATATTTTGACTATGAAGATGTCGAGGAAGACAAAAAGGTCAAACATGTTGTCACAAGGTTGAAAGGACATGTAGCATTGTGGTGGGATGAGCTACAAGCTGACAGACACTGCAAAGGCAAGAATAAAATCAAGAGCTGGGATAGGATAATCGTGAAGATGAAGGTGAAATTCATTCCCAGGGATTACCAAATTACTCTATTTTAGAGAATGCAAAATTTGAGACAGAAACTGATGACAGTGAAGGAGTACACTGAAGAATTCTATAGGCTAAACATCAGGGTAGGTCATCACGAAAGTGATGATGAAAAAGTTACCAGGCACATGAATGGTCCGAGATACGACATTCAGGATGAGATGAGCATGATGACCATCCGAACGGTGGAAGATGCTTATCATATGGCTCTAAAAGTTGAAGAGAAGTTGAGCCGAAAACAAAGTCAAAGAGGCTGAGGCAAAAGTCAAGCTAGAGGCAAATTAGTTGCCCAGGATAGAAATCAGAAACCCAAGGAGGACTGGAAGAAACCTCAAACTCAAACTGAGAGAGGTGGAAGTTCATAGAGAGAGTAGCAGATCGAACAGAGAGGTCATTATGCTGACATAAAAAAAATTCCTTGTACCAGAGGTAGAGAAAGAGGAAGAGGTGGAGTGGTAAAATGCTTCACATGTGGAAAGAATGGACACAAGTCTTATGAATGTCCAGACAAAAAGAAGGAAGGTGGTGAAACTCACATCGCCGAAGCACAGAGGAGGAATGTTGAGGCAGAAGATGTTGAAGGCGGAAGATCGTTGATGATGCGGAAGGTTCTCTTAACGCCAGAGAAGGAGGTGGAGAATCCAGTGCAAAGAAACAGTCTTTTCCGGACTGCTTGCAAGACCAAGGATAGGGTATGCAAGGTCATTGTGGATAGTGGTAGCATAGATAATCTCGTTTCTACAGAGATGGTAGAAAAGATGGAGTTGGAGACTATTGAACATCCAAGCCCATACAGAGTTTCATGGCTACAAAAAGGACATTAGGTAAATGTCACTAAACAATGTTTAGTTGAATTTAAAATAGGAGGGTATAAAGATGAAATACTCTGTGATGTTATTCCCATGGATGTTTGTCATCTATTGCTGGGTAGACCATGGCAATATGATAGAAATGTGATTCATGATGGGAGGAAAAACACATACACCCTAGAGAAGAATGGGAGAACTCACATGTTGCTTCCAATCAAAGACAAAGAGGTGAAACCTGAAGTAAGCAACACTGTACTTCTCATGAGTGGGAAGGAAATTCTTACAGAGGTTAAGAAGAAGGAGGAACCGCAATTCATTGTGGTCAGGAAGCCTATAATTGTTTTAACCAGTACAAGGGTAGATGATTTACCAGAAGAGGTTCAAAAACTGTTGGAAGAGTTTGCTGACATAGTAGTGGACGAACTACCTCGTTCGTTGCCACCAATTAGAAGTGTAAGTCATCATATTGATCTCATACCTGGAGCTAGTTTACCAAACAAAGCAGCATACAGATTGATGCCACAGGAGAATGAAGAGGTCAAAAGACAAGTCTAGGATTTGTTGGACAAGGGGTTGGTTAGAGAAAGCTTGATTCCATGTGTTATTCCGACAGTACTCAGTCCGAAGAAAGACAGAGGCTGGAGGATGTGTACTGACTCGAGGGAAATCAACAAGATAACCATAAGGTACATATTTCCATTGCCAAGGATGGATGATTTGATGGATTGCTTGAGTGGAGCAAATTTTTTTTCGAAGATTGATTTGAAAAGTGGATATCACCAAATTTGTATGAGAGAAGGTGATGAATGGAAGACAGCCTTCAAAACTAATGAAGGGATGTATGAATGGCTTGTTATGCCATTTGGCTTAACGAACGTGCCAAGTACCTTCATGAGGTTGATGAATGAATTCCTAAAGGATTTCATCGAAAAATTTGTCATTGTGTATCTTGATGACATACTGATTTTCAGTAAAACAGAGGCAGAGCATCTGAAACATTTGGCTACAGTGATGAAGAGGCTACAACAAGAGAAGCTGCTGATAAATATGAAGAAATATTCATTCATGAAGATAGAGCTCATTTATTTGGGTTTTGTTATTTCTGCAGACAAGTTGAGGATGGATCCAGATAAGGTGAAGGTAATTAAGAATTGGCCATCACCGAAGAGTATATTTGAGGTGAGAAGTTTTCATGGATTGGCTAGTTTCTACCGGAAGTTCATTAGGAATTTTAGTAGAATCAGTTCATCGATGATGGACACAGTGAAGAATAGACACAAGTCTTTTCACTGGACAGAAGAGGCTGAGAAAAACTTCATTTTTTTGAAGAAGAAAATCATGGAACAACAAATTTTGGTGTTGCCTGATTTTAAAAAGACATTTCAAGTAAAATGTGATGCAAGTGGATTTGTAATAGGGGCAATCTTGAGCCAAGAAGATAGGCTGATAGCATACTTCAGGGAAAAGATGAATGAAGCGAAAGTGAAATACTCCACGTATGACAAGGAGTTCTATGCTATTATTTAGGCATTGAAGAAATGGAGGCATTACTTAATCTCGAAGGAGTTTGTCTTATACAGTGACAATCATGATTTGCAATTTGTGGCTCAACAGGAGAAGTTGAATCAAAGACATGTTAAATGGGTTGAATACATGCAGAATTTTACTTTTGTAATCAAGCATATTCCTGGAACTACTAACAAAGTTGTTGATGCTTTGAGCAAGAAATGTTTGTTGTTGCAGGAGTTCAAAGTCAAAACACTGGGCTTTGATGATCTCAGGGACATGTACAGAGATGATCTAGATTTAAGGAGGTGTATGAAGCAGCTGATAATCCAATTCTCAGGGACATAGGTCAATGGATATAATACATTATCCAGGAAGGATTACTATTTAAGGGTAATCAACTTTGTATTCCAAACTGCTCCATGAGGGAGAATCTGTTGAAGGAGAAACATAGTGGAGGATTGGCCAGGCATTTCGGTCATGACAAGACATTATCAAAGTTAAATGAGTCATATTATTGGCCAGGAATGAGAGTAGACGTCAAAATATTCATGGACAGATGCAGAATTTGTCAGCATTCAAAAGGGAAGAGGCAGAATGTCAGCTTTTATCAACCGTTACCCATACGTGACAGGTCGTGGGATGCGGTAAGCATGGACTTCATATTGGGGCTGCCAAGAACGCAAAGAGGGTTTGATTCAATATTTTTGGTAGTGGATAGATTTTCTAAAATGGTACACTTCATGCCATGTTAGAAAACCAGTGACGCAACTCACATTGCGAATCTATTTTTCAAAGAGGTCATTCGACTTCATGCCTTACCAACGAGCATAGTTTCAGATTGAGACACCAAGTTCATGGGACACTTCCGGAGGACCTTATGGAAAAATCTAGGAACGAACTTGTCATTCAGTTCTGCTTATCATCCTCAGACAGATGGACAGACAAAAGTTGTGAACAAAATTTTGGGAGACTTGTTGAGGAGCTTGGTGACAGAACACCACAGTCAGTGGGATCATATTCTGCCACAGGCGGAATTTTCTTATAATGATTCAATCAACATAAGCACAGGGAATATTCCATTCCAGATTATTTATGGGATGCAGCCAAGAGGAGTTTCAGAATTGAGAGATTCAGAACACAATGAAACTAGGAGTTCTAGTGCAGAGGATTTCATAGAAACGATGAAGGAACATCACAACCAGGTGAAGGAGCGATTGCAAAACTCAATCCAAGAGTATAAGCGCCGAGAAAATCAACACAGGAGACAAATTCAATTTGAGGTTAGCGATTTGAGTCTGGCACATCTAATAAAGGAAAGGTTCCCGAAGGGGACATATAACAAACTAAAGATGAAGAAAATCGGACCATGGAAGGTCTTGAAGAAATTTGGGGCAAATGCTTATGAGATTGAATTACCCGATGGGATTAGAATTTCTCTGATATTCAATGTCTCAGATTTGTACCCATACAAAGATAAATAAGTAGGAACAAGTGATGAATAACCAGAGGTTCAGTGGGCTAAACAGATGCCAGTTGTAGAGAAGCCACAGATGGAAAGCATACTGGACAAAAGAGTCAGCAAGAGGACAGGAGAAAAGAATATTTTGAATACTTGGTCAAGTGGAAAGAACATCCAGTTGAAGATGTCAGTTGGGAGAATGAGACAAAGATTCAAAAGCATGGACAGACCGTATAAAAGCTCATGGACAGGAGCCCATGATTTTTTTTAAGCGAGGGAGTATGATGCAGGAGCATCGCCAACGTCAAGAATCGCCAACGTCAAGCGAGTGTGGGCAACGCCAACGCATTTTGGCATGTGATAAATTGTTTGAATATTTTCGAAGTGGATACACCAGACTTAAATGAGATAGTTAAAGAGAGGTGTACTTCTTGATTTGTAAATAGACCTTGAGTGTCCTGCTTTCGTCTATATTATGTGAAAGCATTTAAGTTAATGAATGCAAGTAGGTAGCTTTGAATTCTCAGATTAGATAGATTTAGGAAGCCGGAGGGAAAATAGATATAGACACCCTCCCTTGTATTATTATAACAATAAGTAGCATTACGAGAAGAGAGCATAGGAGAGCAGGAGCAGAGAGCTATAGTTGAAAACATCCATGTACAGAGATTTGAATTAATAGAAAGAGCTTCGATTCAAATCCATGGTGTCGTGTTTGTTCTCTGTGTATGCATGTTGAATGTTATGCTCATGGATGTTTACTTTCTGTATGCTTATGCCATTTGGCTTAACAAACTCTTCAATTACTTTTATGAGGCTAATGAATGAAGTGTTGAAATATTTCATTGGCAATTCATTATTGTATATATGGATGATACACTGGTCTTTAGCAAGACTAAAGAGGAGCATTTGAGGCATTTAATGTTGGTAATGAGGAGGTTGCAGCAAGAGAAGTTGTTGATTAATTTGAAAAAGTCCTCTTTCATAAAGACATAACTCATTTATTTAGGTTTTGTGATTTCTTCAAATGAATTGAAAATGGATCCTGAGAAGGTGAAAGCAATCAGAGAATGGATGTCACTGAGGAATATCTTTGAGGTAAGAATCTTCCATGGATTGAAATTTTTTTATCGGAATTTCATCAGGAATTGTAGTGGGATTAGTGTTGAAATGATGGAAACAGTGAAGAAAATACACAAGTCTTTCAAATGGACAGAAGAGGTTGAGAAGAGCTTCAACATATTGAAGGAGAAGATAACAGAACAACTGATTCTGGTATTATCGAATTTCAGAAAGACATGTTAGGTGAGATGTGATGCGAGTGGAGTTGCAATTGGAGTAGTCTTGAGCCAAGATAATAGGATTGTTGCATATTCTCACGAGAAGCTGAACGAAGCTAAAAATAAGTATTACATATATGACAAAGAGTTCTATGCCATAATTCAACCCTTGAAGAAATGGAAGCACTATCTCGTACCGAAGGAGTTTGTTTTGTATATCGATAACCAATATTTGCAATTCATAACCAGATAAGAGAAGTTAAATGAGAGACATGCTAAGTGGATAGAGTTTAATGTAGAATTTCACTTTTGTTATTAAACACATTTCTGGTAATGCTAACAAGGTTGTTGATGAAATGAGCAAGATAAATTTGATTCTATAGGAATTTTTGGTCAAGACCTTGGGGTCTGATCACATTAAGGAAATGTACCACACTTATCCATATTTCAGGGAGGCATATGAAGCATGTGTGAATCCTGTGCTCAGAGATAGAAGACAGTGGGATGAATATCTAATTCAGGATGGGTTGATTTTAAAACGATGTCGATTGTGCATACCAAAGAGTTCAATGAGGGAAAATTTGTTGAAGGAAAAGCAGAATGGAGGTCTAGCCGGACATTTCGGCCATGAAAAAATGTTTGCTCAATTGAACGGTTCATATTATTGTCCAGGTATGAGAGCATAGGTGAAGAGGTTTGTGAACAAGTGTAATGTTTCTCAGTATGCCAAGGAAAATAAGAAAAACATTGGGTTGTATCAACCATTTCCTATTCCAGAGAGGCCTTGGGATATSATAAGCATGGATTTCATGTTGGGATTTCCAAGGACACAAAGAGGGAGAGATTCCATATATGTGGTAGTTGACACATTTTCAAAGATGGCACACTTTATCCCATGTGAGAAGACTAGTGACAYAACACACRTTGCTAACTTGTTTTTCAAAAGTGTTGCGAGACTTAATGGATTGCCCAAGAGTATAGTTTCAGACAGGGATACCAAATTTCTTGGTCATTTCTGGAGAACGTTGTGGAAGAATCTAGGGACAGATCTATCTTTTAGTTCTGCATATCACCCGCAAACCGATGGATGGACTAAAGTAGTGCATCAAAGTTTAGGTGATTTGCTGAGGAGTTTGGTCACTGAATGCCATAGTCGGTGGGATCAAATTCTAGCAAAATCAGAGTTTGCATACAATGACTTAGTGAATAGAAGCACTGGGAAACGTCCATTTCAGATAGTGTATGGAATGAATGTGAGAGGAGTGTCGGAGTTGAGAGCTATGAAGTAGAGCAAGTTTAGGACCGCTGGAGCCAAAGACTTCGCTGCAGAAATACAAGAACTTCATAATCAAATCAAGGAGAAGTTGAAGAAGAGCAACAATAAATACAAGCCTAGAGATGATCAACATAAGAGGAAGCTTGAATTTGAAGTTGGTTATCAAGTTCTAGAACATATTAGAAAAGAAAGGTTACCAAAGGGAACATATAATAAGTTGAAGTTGAAAAAAATAGGACCGTGTAAAATCCTGAGAAGATTTGGGGAGAATTATTATGAGATAGAACTTCCAGAAGATGTGGGTATATCACCCATATTCAATATTGCAGACCTGTATCTGTACATGGAAGATGGAGCCAGAGGATCCAAATATCAAAATAAGATCCAGTGGGAGAAAAATATGCCTGTAGAAGAGAAGCCATAGATGGAGAAGATCATAGATTGACGGATTAGTAAGAAGACTAGAAGGAAAACATATTTTGTGTATTTGGTAAGGTGGAAATGACAACCAGTAGAAGACGCTAGTTGGGTTGGTGAAGCAGACATCCAGAAGCATGGAAAGTCAATGCAAGATCTCATGGACATGAGTCCATGAAATTTTCATCCAGAGGAGTATGATGCAAGAGCATCACCAACAACGCACAAGAGGAAGACAGTTGGGCACACTAGTGTGTATTTTGAATTCAAAAGTTGATGTATTAATGTAACATTTGAAAAATATTTTGATTCATCAACATCTTTAATGATCAGAGGATGAGCCATCGTATAATATCGATGGGGGAATGTATTTTCCTTTAATGTGAACGATTGTAGTATAGATCTAGAGCATTCACTCTTATCTGTCTGACTAAAATATTTATTGTAATAAATTTTAAGTAGTTGATATATTTTATCTCGATAGGATAGTTGAAGAGCCCTCTTGTATAAAGCTTTGTATTGTTGCTGAGAAGACGCTTTTGAATCTAGTGTGCAAATTTCCATTATAGTTGTTGTTGTTGGAACTCTAGTTATCAAGAGCCATTTCCATTATAGAAGAGAGTTGAGAGCTATAGAGAAGTAGTGTATGATTGTAAGTAATTTTCATTTGGATGAATATAACAGAGGATTATTGTCCCAAATGTGTAGCATTGTTGTGTCTATCTAGATGAATGAATGGTAGAATTTTTGTTTATTTTCAATCACCTGTTATTTATTTTTTTGTATCTATGGATGCATTTGCATGGTTTAATGTATGAGTTAGTGTGAAGAGTAAGTAATTTTAAATTGTTTCTCTTCTATGAGCGAGTGCAAGGAGTGCATAGTTTCTGGAAGGAGTACGTTGACAGATTATGTCTTGACTCGGAGCCCAGAAGAGATAACATGGAACTTATGTATGCGAAGAGTGCATAGATGTCTGCAAGGAGTGTGTGACATAGTTTCATACTCGCAATCTTAGGAGGGAGAGAAACAACAAATCTTCGAGGAGGAGAATCCTTTGAGGTTTCATGAAATCCGCGAATAATATCCATTTCAGAGGAAGGTGAACAATTCCATACCGTCAGATATTTAAGAATCATGAGGAGGTTGGTCGTAAGGTTTTTCAACACTTCGTAGTTCAAAATTTTTGGAGTTGTTGTAAATCCAAAGTTGTGAACTCGCGGAGTCGTGAAGCAATTACAACCGTAGATTGTGTAGGAGACACGCGACATAAATCCAGAAGTTCAGAGCGGAGCACTTTAGGAACAGTTGAAGGTAGAGCTCATGATATTTTCGAAGTCTGAATTCGCGAAGCATTGGCCCACAGTCATAGCCTATGGTCACCTAAGAGAAAGGTTTAGTGTGGAGTTATTGCTCCTGAAATTGAGTATTGCGAAAGCACCGAAGAGCGAAGGCACGTGTAGTTCGACCCTACGGCTAACACAAAAGGGAACTGTGTGTGTTGATAATATTGGGGTCTATAGAAGGCCTAAAGATTTAGTCCGACTTAGGAGTTTGAATATCCAAGGCTGTGAGGTTGTGTATCCCCAAGGAAGGAAGGGGCTTTGCGCCATTGTTTTCCAATTCTCCTTACCCAGTTTTGACATATACCTGCTCAAAAATCTCATTGCATATGCAGTGTTTGGTTTAGTAAAAACTATTACATACATCAAACTACTAACCGAAATAATATAAAGAACATAAGACATGCCCTCTTTCTCTTCCCGTGTCTTGGGAGACTGATCTGCAGATAAATTTACACCTACAGGAATAGGAGCCTTGACCAATTTACTTTCCCACATATTAAACCTATGCAATATCATCTCAACATATTTTGTCTGATTCATCCAAAGTTTCTTGTTTGCATGATATGTTTTAATCTCCATTCCCAAAATGAAGTTAGTAGCATCGAGATCCTTCATGTCAAATTTGGAGGATAACTCTGATTTCACCTCCGTGATAAGATCCATGTTATTTCCTACCAACAACATATCATCGACATACAACACTACATAAATGAGGTGATTACCAACATTCTTGGAATATACACAGTGATCAACTCAACTTCTCACAAATCTTAGTTCAAGGATGTATGTGTCAAACTTTTGGTACCACATCCTAGGTGATTTCTTTAGACCATATAATGACTTCTTTAGCTTACATATTGACTCCTTCTTTCTCTTCACTACAAATATTTATGGTTGCTTCATGTAGATTTCTTCTTCCATATCCCCATTTAGGAATGTTGTCTTCACTTCCATCTGTCCTACTTCAAAATCAAAAGAAACAACAATAGATAAAATAAATCTAATAAAATTTAACTTGGCAATAGGAGAAAATATTTCAGCAAATTCAATTCCCTTTACGTGGGGATAATATTTTTCTACTAATTGAGCTTTGTATTCCTCCATTTTGCCATTTACATTCAATTTCTTCTTAAAAAATCATTTTCCACCAACATATTTTATTCCAGCTGATAGTTCAACTAGTTCCCATGCCTCATTCTTATCCAAGGCATCCATCTCTTCAACCATGGCCTTCTTCCAAATTTTATTATCCTTTGAGTTCACTACTTCCCTGGCAGTCCTGTGATCATTATCAATAATATATAAACCAAAATTAGCATGAAAATCAGGTGGAATATACCTCTTTGGTTTCCTTGTTTCCATCACTGATATCCTCAATGCTGGGGTATGGGGTTCTTCTTCTTCTGATTCATCTTCTTTTATTGAGTCATATTTTGGATCATCCACTCAAACTCAATTTTATTAGGTTCTTCTTCCCTTGGAAGGAATTCCTATTTGGGAACATATTTAACCTCTCTGAAAACATCCCAATTGTACACAATATTCTTAGTTTATAGGTTCCAAAGATTATAACCTTCCATACCATATTTATAACCAATAAATATACACTTTTCAATTTTATTATCTAGCTTACTTCTATTTTCCTTTGGAACATGTACATAAATTTCACAACCAAACACTTTGAGATGTTCGAGAGAGGGTTTATTACCAGTCCATACCTCATATGGAATTTTGTCCACCAATGCTAGTGAGGGTGATCTATTTACCAAATAACATGCAATACCCATTGTCACTACCTAAAATTCCTGTCCTAACATGACACCACTAATCATGCTCCTTTTTTTTCCCATCAACATCCTATTCATACTTTATGTAACCATGTGTCACTAAGGTTTGTATGGAGTATTCGTTTGCCTTGTTGTACCAAACTTCTTACAGAACTCTTCAAATTCATTCCTGCAAAATTTTCCACCATTATCTTTCCTCGACACCTTTATTTTCTTCTATGTCTGATTTTCTACTAGATACTAAAACTCTTTAAATTTATCAAATCCCTCAGAGTTATTCCTAAGAAAACAAATCCATTTTTTCCTTGCAAAATCATCTATGAATGAAACATAATATATGGATTTACGTAGTTATGGAACATGCACAGGTCCAAACACATTATTGTGTATCAACTTTAAGATTCTCTTTTCTATTATAGCACCAGATTGAAATCTTTCTTGATTTTGTTTACCATATATACAATGTTCACGGAAATCAAAATCCAGGGTGAAATTAGACATACCTTCAACCATACCTTTACCGTGTAGTGTTTGATGGCCCTCTTCTCCAACATGTCCCAGTCTTTGATGCTACAACATGGTCTTCTTTCCAGGGATATTATGGATCATATATTCTTTATTTCTCTACTGAAGGATAATAGAATTATTACACCCGTCAATATAAGTAGTTCGTAGCAACTTGTATATATTTACACACCAAACTCTTTTCATCAACTCCAACTCTCCTCATACCATCTTGCAAGTGCATTGTCCTAATAAAGTATCCACACCTACACCATCCAACTTACTTACATATATTAGGCTCCTAGGTAGATTTGGAATGTGTAGAACCCCAAGGAGAGTTCTAATCCTTCCATCTTTCAACAACAACTTAACCATTCCATTTCCCATTATTTTGTTCTCGATTCATATCCTAGGAAGACATCACCACCATCGTACTTTTCATATTCATAGAACCACTCCCTATGAGGATTCATATGAAATGGTGCACCTGAGTCGATCAACCATACACCACAATCTACATATCTACATGTAGATGTTAGGTAAACATTACCTCCTACTTCTGTGGAGGTTTTCGACTATGTGGAAGAGGAATCATCAGATCCCTTTTCTTTATCAACTTTCTTAGACCTACAATATTTCTTATAATACCCAACTTTACCACACTTCTAGAATTTCCTCAAAGATTTTCCAAGAGATTTAGATCTACCTCTAGATTTAGATCTCCCCCATAAAGACTTACTTTTATTCCTATCTTGGGGATGGAATCTTACAAATAAATCATTCATGCTTTGACTATCCATGCTCTTCCACCTCATATCTTCCAATAATAAGGATGCAACTACTGTTGGAAGATTGGTTGTTGTCATTGATGTCAACCCTAGTCATGGGTTTTGGACCGCAATATTGATAAAGGTATTTGGACATAAAGGAGAATGCACATGTATATACAACACCAATGAATGGATAGTATACATCATGTTGTTTCTAGTAGTATGTGACACGTCAAGTGGATCCTCATGGTTGAGGAGAAATGAATTTTTGAAGATGACAAAGTGAATTGAAGAAGGAAGTACATGTAGGCCCTCAAGATAATTAGAGAAAAGAATTACAAAATAAGAAAGTGTCAGGTCAGCCCTAATGTTAAAAGGAAGTGACATAAATGGTATAAATAAACATCATTATACATTCATTTGATAGAAGTCTAATTTCAGAGGAAATAAGAAGTAAAGAAGGTCGGATTTCAAGGGAGGATGAAGTCTTTTGGTGATGTGTTTTAAGGTATGTTATTTTCAGGTCATCTTACCATTTTTTCTATAACATTTTTTCTAGAATTATTCATATGGTGAAATCTATATGGTATTGAGAAGACATATCAAGGTACCTCTGGTAAAAATTTTAGCTCTTTATTCACTATAATTATGGAGATACGCTCTGTGGAAGATAGGGTTTGTAACCAATCCTGAAGCTAGTCAATAAACATGTGTTTTGGGTAAAATAGTCATAACTTCTTAATAAAGAATCCAAATGACATGGGAAAAATTTCATTGGAAAGAGTACAGATTGTAGTTTCTTGTGTGTGAGTTTCAGAATCGGATATTAAATATTGAGTGTGGGGAATTCTGTAAAAGTTTGGTTTCCTGAATAGACCATAATTGAATAAAGTCTACCATTCTTTCTATAACTTCTTTTTGGGGAGGATTCAAGGAGTGAAACTTGGAGGAGTTTCAGAGAATACATTGCGTAATATTATATATAGGATCAAATTACTCCAATAATTTAATAATTGCATAAATTGAAGAAGTCTCAGGAAGCATTATCAGGTTCTATGTGATGATTGGTTGATGGTGATGATTTAATATAAAGTTTTATTATCTCTCATAGATTCTTGGGTGGAAGTAAGGGGAAAGGATGGAGAGTTCAACTCTCTCTTGATATTGAAGGATTGTATCTTCCTCTTGGAGGTTTATCCCTCCATTTACATTTGGAAGTTGTAGCTACCTTTGGAAATCATTAATTCCCTTGAACAATAACTATTGATTATTTCTCATATATTGTGCATGGTGTATTGGTGTAACTCTTATACTATTGTTCATTTTTCATTGGATATAGTTGAATGGTTTAAGAATAAGTTGAAAAAGGTTTTAAATTGTACTTGATACTGATTCAAAAATTGGTATCAGAGCAGGTTACCTTCAGTACAATTTAACCACTGGAAGGAAGATCCTAAGAAGAAATGGAAGAAAAAATTCCAAATGGGATTCCACCATTTGATGGAAGCAATTTTGAATACTAGAGTAATAGAATGGAAACTTACTTGAAATCTCTCGGGGTAGATGTTTGGTTCTCAGTTTCTTTAGGATACAATGCTTTGAAGAAACCAAAGATTGCAGCTCAGAAGGAAGCAGAAAGGAAAAACAAATTGGCAATAGATACCATCCTAGATGGATTAACAGATTCAATGAAATCCAAGGTGGGATCATGTGCATCATCAAAACAGATTTGGGACAAGCTACAAGACCTTTATGTAAGGGAAGACACAGAAGAAGAAGTTGAAACAAATTACAACATCTCAAATTTCAAAGAAGAAAATAGAGGTCAGTTCTTTTTCTTTAATTGTGAAGGAGTAGGTCATGTTGAATTTGAACGTCCTCATCCAAGGATTGAAAGAAATGACACTGAAGAAGAAAATCATGAAGAAAAAATTATTCAACAAGAAGATGAGAATCTTAAAAAATTGAAGCATGTTGAGATTGAAAATAACAATCTCAAGGACACACAAAGAAAAATAAGAAGTGAACTAGGTAGTTGTGAAAATACAGTTGTAATCTTAAAGAAACAATTAAAAGACTTTGAGAAAATAAGAGAAGAAACCATTTCCTTGAAAACTCTACTCAAAGAAGAAATATGAATAGGAGAAGTAAAGAATGTCCAAATGAAGAAGAAAGAAGAAGATTGTGAGAAACTTGAACAAGAAGTTGTCTCATTGAGGAAGAGATTAAGAAACTCTCAAGTGCCAAAATACTTAACACATCTTGGATGCATGGGTGAAACTTCATACAAAGAAG
>ML783158.1:707998-736600 GCA_009831015.1 Picea engelmannii | reverse complement strand
TTGATGGTGATGATTTAATGTAAAGTTTTATTATCTCTCATATATTCTTGGGTGGAAGGAAGGGGAAAGGATGGAGAGTTCAACTCTCTCTTGATATTGGAGGATTGTATCTTCCTCTTGGAGGTTTATCCCTCCCTTTAGATTTGGAAGTTGTAGCTACCTTTGGAAGACATTACTTCCCTTGAACAATAACTATTGATTATTTCTCATATATTGTGCATGTTGTATTGTGGTGTATTGGTGTAACGCTTATACTATTGTTCATTGCTCATTGGATATAGTTGAATGGTTTAAGTATAAGTTGAAAAAGGTTTTAAATTTTACTTGATATTGATTCACCCCCAACTACATCCTCATACTTCAATGAAAATTGAGTGGTACTACCAATTGCTACAACCAGATTATCCCAGGAGTCTAGCAAAGAACATAACAAGTTAATACATGTATCTTATTCTATAAGCTTAATATATACATAGACAAGTTGACTTACTAGAGTATTGAAGATATTTAGATGCTATGTCACATAATCTCTATCTTACATCCTAAATATGATACAAATTCTTTCAAAGAAACAACTTGTTTACCATGGAATTTGACTGATACAAATTCCCCAACATTTTCCGTAGTTCCTTGGCCGTAGATTCTCATGACACATTCAGTAACACCAAATCTTCCAGGTAGAGTTAAATCATACTATTTTTTTCTTCTATCCAGCTTCTCCCATTATTCTTTAGACCTACTAGTAGATTGAGTACTAGTATTTTGTGTACCATTAGATTGTGTACTAGTAGGTTGTGTACTATCAGACACATCAATATATTGTTCTTTTTCTACAAGAAGGTTCTCGATATTGAGATTCCATATCTCAAATCTTTGACCATTGAAATTCTCAATCTTAGTTATAGAACTACTCGCCATTATCTTTCAACACACAAATCACCACTGCAAAGCTCCCACTGAACCCAGGTTTATAATAGACCCAAGATAAACTTGATCTATCAATACTGATCCAAACCCTAAAAAACAAAGGTGTCCCCCTTTTGATCGAAAATTCGAGCACCTTAATTTACTTCTCGTTGGAATAAAAAAAATTGATATTAGAAGAAGAAAAATTTGAAATATCATCAACTCATGCTGTAACCTTCAGTCTCAACTTCGTGATGCATTTTACATAATCAAAATTTGAGTCTGAATTCATGAGATACTCTTGCATCAAGAATTGTGTAGAATTGCAATAAGAATTTTTATAAGTTTTGTGCCCCCTTTCCTCTCCATTTTTGAATTTTTGACTAAGTATTCTCCTCATTGAGGGATTTCTCTCACCTTCCATCTCTATACTTATTTATTTTCCTAATCCATTTTTCTATCCCTTGCACTCCTCATTGTCTCATTATTCTCCATCTATATCCACACTTAACCATTTTCCTCTCTTATCCCTCCACCTCTCTTCATACTCTCATCCCAAACTTATCCATTTTCGAATTTTCTCATTACTCTCATATTTAATTATCTTCTCATACTTAACCATTTTCCCTCTTTCACTCTACTCTTCAGACTCCATATTCCACACTTAGCCATTTTTCTCTCTTTTCACTCCTTACTTTGTTCTTACTTAACCATTTCTATGTTCATATTCTCATTTTCTTTCCATTCTTTCCGATTTCCCATTTTCCTTGAAAATTTTAACCACAACCCCACCTTACCTACATCTCCATTCACGTAACCCCATGAACTCATATTTTTTTAATACTATTCATCTTGTCCTAAAGTTTGTGGACACATATCCAAGTGACACGTGGTAGGTGACTAGGTGGTGATTGGATGTGACATGTTAGACATTCATAGGTTGATAGGGAAATTACTAGAGAGAGACTGGGTGACCAAAATATTACCAAGATATGTATTTTTCTAAGGCATGAAGAGCTAGACCAAGACCTCCATAATTGTCTTTGTTTCACATGAATTATATGAAATACCTTTACATTATAAATATTGATTCTTCATCCATTGCAATGCATGTGGGATTTAAGGGGTGAATTTTAATCAATGCCTAAGATTGATCCAAGAATTAGATGGGCAACTATTGCACAACAATCTTTTGAAATTCATAACTCAAGATACAAAAGTTTGTTTTGGGAAAACCATACCTTATTGGAAATATAATTCAATAGGGAAGCTAATGGAACAAGTTTCAATGGCTGAATTAGGCCATAATTCTTCCAAAATTTAAAATATCAATCAACTCATTTTTCATAACTTGCTGAGAAATATGTTTCGAACCTCGACTTTGTGAGGCTATACGTTGAGATATAGACCTCCAAATTTCACTAAAGGGGACTTGTTGGAAAACTGGGATGATGAATATTACTTCTAGAATGGTTTCCATGGATGAGAAATCAACCATCATGCTTAAAACATTAAAATACAGTCCACTTTGTTTAAATGTTTATTAGATAATTTTTATAAAAGTTTGAAGTGGGCCCCATTTGGAGGAAAAAATTTCAATGACCTAAATTCATTAATGCGAATTTAATAAAGAATTGATTCCAAGAAGATACATGTGGAAACTTCTATAAGGACAAAAACTTAACTACTTCAAGAAGCATTGGAAGTAGATTTTAAAAGACAGAGAACACCATCAAATTTGGGTTAGAAGATCATAATAGAAAAGGTTCAACCATCAACATGCAACTAGGTCTGTAATCAAGAAATAAAGATCTCCATTTTTCTTCTTCTTCTCCTTCTTCTACACTATTTTTCTCAAGGTTTTATTCTTGTATTTATGAACTCAGCATAAGGTTGATATTTTTGAGTTTCTTTATTGTATTCTTCCAAGACTCTTTCTCTAAAAAGATGAAGGATTATTTTAAAACCATATATATTAATGATAAATGTAAGCCAATATTGTCTAATTGATTCATGGAGATTTACTCCTTGTGTTTGAAAAACTTTATTTCTGAAGCACTAGCGAACTGGTTTACTAAATACTTTGTAATGAGAAATATATTTCATGTAATAAAATCCACAGATAACTATTTTTAGGCATAACTTTATTGATTTCTAAGATCTTGGGATTTATGAGTGTGAGGTTTTTGGAGTTTTCCTATCAAATTATTTTCAGTTTTGAATGGACTACTCATTTAAAGTTCTTTGAAATGATCAATACCATTTCATTATTTTTTCTTGTGAGAAAATATGGATGAATACTTAGCTTGCATGTGTTTTAGAGGGATTTTATAATGAAGTTGAGTATATATTTATTCTCATATTGAATAATTTCTTCATCTTTTTATGGTTAAGAAGTTGTTTGGTCCATTGAAGAAGAAATTTGGTTATGAAGAACCATTTCATATATAATATAAATAAATAAAGACCCGGGGTTTACTGTTTAACATTCTCCCATTTGACAGCCCAATAACAAGGTATTCACTCAACGAATTTGTGACATAGTGCCTACATTCATGGGATATTAAAGAATACCCCAAATTTCATTAGATATTCATAAATACCTCCCAAAATCCTTTTGTTGAACCCCCCTACCAATACATATTTTGAATAAAATAAACCCCTATTTTTACTAAATTCCCATTTCTATATCCCCAAGTACCTATAAATCCCCTTAGACCCCACATCCACCCCCCACAATACCCACAATATATTGACTTTATTTTTCATAATTTAAAAGACTCCTTTATGAATGCACATGATAATGTATTGATAAACAATATGAATCCCTCATGAGCTCAATTGATGCAGGAGCATCGTCCAAATCCCAAAGAACACGACTAAACCAAAGAAATAGTTGGATGCGCAGGGGAAGAAAAGAGCACGTTTTCATAAGACCCGTTTCGAATTTTGAAACAAAAGGCATTAATGTAATAGTTATACTTTGCATTTATATCTTGGAGGATGTAAACAGATCATGAGTGATTTTCTCTCATCTGTCGATGTAAAAGGAATTTAAACCCAGTTAATGAGAGTAGGTATATATGAATGTTAGATTGGACAGTTTAGAGGATAGGAGGGAAAATGGATATAGATACCCTCATTCTTGTATAATTGAAACATTAGCATAGAGCAGAAGAAGAGAAAGTTGTAGAGAAGAAACCCATGTACAGAAGATTTGAATTAATATATGAAGCTTTGAATCAGATTTGATGGTGTGATGATGTTTTTTGTTTATACATGGTGAATGTTATGCTCACAGTTGTTTTATTCTCTATGTTATGCATTTGCTTTAATACTGTGTTGAATGTATGATATCATGTTGAATGTTTGAAGTCTGAGAGAGAGAGAGAGAGAGAGAGAGAGAGAGAGAGAGAGAGAGAGAGATAGAGAGAGAATGAGTTTCAATTGTTTCTCTGCCTGAGCAAGAGAAGTTCCTGCAAGGAATGGAATGAAACGTCTGTAAGGAGTGCGTCGACGAAGGTTCATAGTTTCATCTCTGGAAATTTCAGGAGGGATACCATTGTTCTCATTCCAACAGAAGTGTGGGAGAAGCACAAAAGCCATGCAAGGAGTGCATAGGCGGTTGAAACTTTAGAAATTATCAACCAAGGGGAGAGTTGAAAGACTATTGTTGCAGGGAGGTGCACAAAGTCAAGGAATTGAATACTTAGAAGTATTTGAAAGTATGCCGCAAGGAGTGCGAGAAGGAACCCTTTTTCGGGGTTTTGTAGGTTGGAGAACCGAGAGCCTTGCATCCGGATTCGCAAAATCGTGAAGTATGAAATTTTGAATCGGTGGAAGGTTTTGTGAGAAGCCAGTCTTTGCTGAATACATTTTAGAGAATCGACATTTCGGGTTTCGGCGGATTCAGGAGCCGAAAACTCGACAATAGAAAGTGCGATATTGCGAAACCCAAAATCCCTAATTAGGAAGGGCATGATTTTTTTGTGGTCAAGGAGACTTGGGTGATGTCTGGTGTTTGAACACGTGGGCACACTCATAAGAACCTCTGGAGGAACACTACTGTATGTGTGTGTGTGTGTGTCCCTGTAGGGAACACGAAGATTCAATCAGACTCAAGGATATTTGAATGATCCTGTGAGTGGACCTCGACCTGAGGCTTCGGGGGTCTGCACCAGTTTTGGTATCAGAGCACATAAAAAGTTCTTTTCTTTCTATAGCAGAGGAAGGGAGAAATCTCTCATCCATGCCGTCGAGAAGAAGAGATAGGCCAATTCTTGATCCAGTAGTGGATAGGGAAATGCATGAACTACGTTCCAGGCTTGATGCCATGGAAACAGCATAGAGGTGCACAGTCAACATTGGGGATATCAGTGAGGCTGATAGTGAAAATGAAGTTGGACATGAAGAAGAAGTCGCAGTCGAAGATGTTGTAGACGAACACCTATTCAGGGCTGTTGCAAGGATAGGTGCCAGAGAAAAGATGGACATTCTAGTATATGAAGGAAACCTGGATGTTAAAGAGCTTCTAGACTAGATTAGATCTCTGGATAAATACTTCAACTATGAGGATGTTGAGGAAGATAGGAAAATAAAACATGTTGTCACTAGACTTAAAGGGCATGCAGAATTATGGTGGGATGAACTGCAGGCTAACAGATCCTACAAAGGCAAGCAGAAAATCAAGAGTTGGGATAGAATGGTTGCAAATATGAAATCCAAATTCATACCCAAGGATTATCAAATTACTCTGTTTTGGAGGATGCAAAACTTGAGACAGAAGCTAATGACAGTGAAAGAATACACTAAAGAGTTCTATAAGATAAACATCAGAGAAGGTCATCGAGAAAGTGATGATGAAAAGGTGGCTAGATACATGAATGGTATGAGATATGACATCCAATATGAGATGAGCATGATGACCATTCGGACGGTAGAAGATGATTATTAGATGGCTCTGAAAGATGAAGAGAAGATGAGCTGAAAGAAAGGTCAAAGAGGCTGAGGCAAAATTCAAGGCAGAGGCAAAATAATTGTCCAAGACAAAAATTAGAGACCTAAAGAAGAGGGAAATAAACCTCAAACTCAAACTGAGAGAGGATGAAGCTCACAGAGAGGGTTGTATGCTGATAAAAAAACTTTTCCTCGAGCTAGAGTAAGAGGAAGAGGCTGAGGAGGTGAAGTAAAATGTTTTGTCTATTGGAAAAATGGAAATAAATATTATGAGTGTCCAGACAGAAAGAAAGAAGGTGGTGAGACTCACATTGTCAAAGCACAAGAATGGAATGTTGAGGTAGAAGATGCTGAGGGTGAAAGATCCTTGATGACGATGAAAGTTCTCTTAACGCCAGAGAAAGAGGCAGACAACCCAGCCCAAAGGAATAGTCTGTTTCAGACTGCTTGCAAGACCAAGGATAGGGTATGCAAAGTCATAGTGGACAGTGGTAGCACAGACAATCTCGTTTCTATAGAGATTGTAGAAAATATGGAGCTGGAGACTATCGTACATCCAAGCCCATACAGAGTTTCATGGATACAAAAAGGACATCAGGTAAATGTCACTAAACAATGTTTAGTTGAATTTAAAATAGAAGGATATAAAGATGAAATATTATGTGATGTCATTCCCATGGATGTTTGTCATCTATTGCTGGGTAGACCATGGCAATATGATAGGAATGTGGTTCATGATGGGAGGAAGAACAAATACACCCTAGAGAAGAATCGAAGGACTCACATGTTGTTGTCAATTAAGGATAAAGAAGTGAAACCAGAGATGAGCAACAATGTACTTCTCATGAGTGGGAAGGAACTTCTTAATGAGGTTAAGAAGAAGGAAGACACACAATTTATTATGGTCAAGAAGCCTAGAATAAATCCAGGAGTTACTAGAAGAGTTCGTTGATATAGTAGTGGACGAACTACCTCGTTCATTTCCACCGATCAGGACTATAAGTCATCACATTGATCTTATACCTGGAGCCAGTTTACCAAACAAAGTAGTGTACAAATTGATGCCGAAAGAGAATGAAGAAGTCAAGAGGCAAGTCCAGGACTTAATGGACAAAGGATTGGTTAGAGAGAGCTTGAGTCCATGAGTTGTTCTAATAGTGCTTAGCTCGAAGAAATATGGAGGTTGGAGGATGTGTACAGACTCAAGAGAAATCAATAAGATCACCATCAGATATAGATTTCCATTGCCAAGGATGGACGATTTGAGGGATTGCTTGAGTGGAGCAAGATTTTTTTCAAAGATTGATTTGAAAAGCGGATATCATCAGATTTGTAAAGGAGAAGGTGATGAATGGAAAACAACATTCAAGACAAATGAGGGGTTGCATGAATGGCTTGTTATGCCATTTGGTTTAACGAATGCACCTAGTACTTTCATGAGATTGATGAATTAATTCTTGAAGGATTTCATAGGAAAATTCATCATTGTATATCTGGATGATATATTGATTTTCAGCAAGACTGAAGCAGAGCACTTGAATCATTTAGCTGCAGTAATGAGGAGATTAAAGAAAGAGAAATTGTTGATAATATGAAGAAATCATCATTTATGAGGACATAACTCATTTATTTGGGTTTTGTTATCTCTGCAAATGAGCTGAAGATGGATTCGGAAAAGGTGAACGCAATTAAGAATTGGCCATCACCGAAAAGTGTGTTTGAAGTTCAAAGCTTCCATGGCTTAGCTATTTTCTACAGGAAATTCATCCGAAATTTTAGTGGGATTAGCACACCAATGATGGATACGGTGAAGAAAAGACACAAATATTTTCACTGGACAGAGGAAGCAGAGAAGAGTTTCAATCTGCTGAAGAAGAAGATCACAGAGCAACCAATTTTGGTTTTGCCTGATTTTAGCAAGACATTCTAGGTCAAGTGTGACTCAAGTGGATTTGTAATTGGAGCAGTCTTGAGCCAAGATGATAGGTCTATCGCATACTTCAGTGAGAAATTGAATGAAGAAAAGGTCAAATACTCAACATATCATAAGGAATTCTATGCTATCATACAAGCATTGAAGAAGTGGAGACATTATTTGGTTCCTAAAGAGTTTGTTTTGTATAGTGATAATAACGCTTTGCAATTCATGACTCAATAGGACAAGTTGAACCAAAAGCATGCTAAATGGGTTGAATTCATGTAGAATTTTACTTTGGTAACTAAGCATATTTTTGGAACTGCTAACAAATTTGTTGATGCTTTGAGCAGGAAATGTTTGCTTATGCAGGAATTCAGAGTCAAAACTTTGGGTTTTGATGACCTCAAAGAAATGTACAGGGATGATCCATATTTTAAGTAAGTGTACGAGGCATCTGAGAATCCAGTTCTCAGGGACAGAAGCCAATGGATTGAATACATGATCCAGGATGGATTGTTATTCAAAGGCAATCAACTATGTATTCCAAAATGCTCCACGAGGGAGAATCTACTGAAAGAAAAACACATTGGAGGATTGGTCGGACACTTCGGTCATGATAAGACGTTCTCAAAATTGAATGGATCATATTTTTGGCCATGGATGAGGACAGATGTTAGGAGATTTGTGGGAAGATGCAGAATTTGTCAACACTCTAAAGGAAGAAGGAAAAATACAGGGTTGTATCAACCATTAGACATACCAGAAAGGATGTGGGATGCACTGAGCATGGATTTCATATTGGGACTGCCAAGAATGCAAAGAGGATGCGATTTGATTTTTGTGATAGTCGATAGATTTTCAAAGATGGCACATTTCATACCATGCCAAAAAACTAGTGATGCAACTCATATTGTGAACCTGTTTTTCAAAGAAGTCGTCAGACTTCACGACTTGCTAAGGAGTATATTGTCGGATCGAGATACCAATTTCGTGGGATATTTTTGGAGGAATTTATGGAGGAAGTTGGGGACAAGTTTGTCTTTTAGCTCATCATATCATCCTCAGATGGATGGGAAGATGGAAGTTGCAAACAAAAGCTTAGGATATTTGTTGAGGAGCCTAGTGACTGAACACCACAGTTAGTGGGATCACATTCTACCACAGGTGGAATTTGCTTATAATGATTCAGTCAATAGAAGCACAAGGTAGAGTCCATTTCAGATTATATATGGAATGTAGCCAAGGGGAGTTTCTAAAATGAAATATTCGGAACATAATGAAATCAGAAGTGCTAGTGCAGATAATTTTGCAGAAGCAATGAAGGATCTTCATAGCAAAGTCAAGGAGTGATTGCAAAGTTCGAGTCAAGAATACAAGCACAGAGCAGATCAACAAAGGTGAGAACTTCAATTTGAAGTTGGTGATCTAGTTCTTGTACATCTGAGGAAGGAAAGGTTCCCAAGAGGAACATATAATAAGCTGAAGATGAAAAAGATTGGACCATACAAGGTCATGAAGAAACTTGGGGCAAATGCATATGAGATTGAATTACCCAATGGGATCGGAATTTCACCGATATTCAATATTGTGGATTTGTACCCTTATAGAGATGAAAAAGAAGGAACAAACGATGAACATACAGAGGTTCAATGGACTAAACAAATGCCTGTAGCTGAAAATCCACAGATGGAAAGTATAATTGACAAGAGAGTCAGTAGGAGGACCAGAAGAAAAGATTATTTTGAATACTTGGTCAAGTGGAAGGGACATCCAATTGAAGATGCCACCTGGGAAGATGAAGTAGAAATTTAGAAGCATGGACAGACCGTCCAAGAGCTCATGAATAGGAGTTCATGAAAATTTTCAAGCAAGGGATTATGATGCAAGAGCATCGTGCAAAGCCCAAAGAACATGACTAAACCAAAGAAATAGTTGGATGTGTGGAGGAAGAAAAGAGGACGCTTTCATAAGACCCGTTTCAAATTTTGAAACAAAAGGAATTAATGTAATAGTTATAATTTGCATTTATATCTTGGAGGATGTAAACAGATCATGAGCGATTTTCTCTCATCTGTCGATGTAAAAGGCATTTAATCCCAGTTAATGAGAGTAGGTAGATATGAATGTTAGATCAGACAGTTTAGAGGATAGGAGGGAAAACAGATATAGACACCCTCATTCTTGTATAATTGAAACATTAGCATAGAGCAAAAGAAGATAGAGCTATAGAGGAGAGAGCAGTAGAGAAGAAACCCATGTATAGGAGCTTTGAATTAATATATGAAGCTTTGAATCAGATTTCATGGTGTGATGATGTTTTTTGTTTATACATGGTGAATGGTATGCTTACAGTTGTTTTATTCTCTCTGTTATGCATTTTATTTAATACTATGTTGAATGTATGATTTCATGTTGAATGTTTGAAGTCTAAGAGAGAGAAAGAGAGAGAATGAGATTCAATTGTTTATCTTCCTGAGCAAGAGAAGTTTCTTCAATGAGCGCAGTGAAACGTTCGCAAGGAGTGCATCGACGAAGGTTTAGAGTTTCATCTCTAGAAAGCTCAAGAGGGATACGGTTGTTCTCATTCCAGTAGAAGTGTGGGAGAAGCACAAAAGCTGTGCAAGGAGTATGCAAGTGGATGAAAGTTTAGAACTTATCAACCAAGGGGAGAGTTGAAAGACTATTGTTGCAGGGAGGTGCACAGAGTCGAGGAATAGAATACTAAGAAGTATTTGAAAGTCTGTCGCAAGGAGTGCGAGTAGGAACCCTTTTGGAGGTTTGAGTTTGTAAGTGAAATCTCAGGAGGGATAATACCTTTGAACTCTTCAAAGGAGGATGGGGGTTGAATTACTTCAAAGGGAGACGAGGGTCAAAGTCATCCAACAGAAGTAAATTTCACAAGGAAGAACCTTGGTTTATTTCACAGAAGTTGTCTAGGAGCAAGGAACAGTCGAAATTCTCTGTGGAGATTTCACAAAACCACGAGGACCGTAGGATCCATAAGAGTTGCAGGGTAGATAAGGTTTGGATGAACTCATCATTTTGGGTTCAAGAATCAATGAGGACCATTGATCATGATCTATTTGAGTCGTCATATCATTTCAACATTTCAGGGATCCTAACGACAAGAAGTTGAGTGCAGTGGAGCGAAAGTCCCAAAATCGTGAGTTGCGATAGGAGTTGGCATGGAGTTCGGGATTTCAGCACTTCGGGTGTCAAGAAACACTTTGGGAGTGAGAGTCTTGAAAGATAGGAAGAGTGATAGATGGCAGGATTCTACATCAGAGATAGAAAGTGGTTGAGTGGATAGGTAGTGTGTCCTCATCAAACAGGAAGAGTCAAAACTTTGTTGACTGTTTCGGGGTTTCCTAGGTTGGAGAATCGGAATCCTTGCATCTGGATTCACAAAATCGTGAAGTCCAAAATTCTGAATCAGAAGAAGGTTCTATGAGAAGCCAGTCTTTGTTGAATACATTTCGGAGAATCGACATTTCGGGTTTCAGCGGATTTAGGAGCCGGAAACTTGACAACGGAAAGAGTGATAATGTGAAACCCAAAAGCCTAAATTAGGAAGGGCATGACTTTTTTGTGGTCAATGATACTTTGGTGACGCCTGGTGTTTGACCACATGGGCACACTCATAAGGACCTACGGAGAAACACTACTATATGTGTGTGTGTGTCCCTATGGGGAGCATGAAGAGTCAATCAGACTCAAGGAGGTTTGAACGATCTTGTGAGCGGACCTCGACCCAAGGGTTTGGGGGTCTGCACCATCAATCCAAGAACATCAAGATATATCTTTCAGACTATAGAAAAGGAGTACCACTTCTATAAAGCCACAGGGGGATTTTATCCTCATGAGGTTGTTGTTGAGATTGTGATCGATCTAAACATCAATAGTTTTGGTGACCATTTTGAGTAATGATTTATTTTCAAGATATATGAGGCTTTGTTACAAATCTCATTGAGTAACTAGAGTTTACATGGTTCAAAGTTTCAAAAAAAAGATTCAAGAAGAGTGCTATTTGTTCTATATGTGTGGGGTTTATAAAAAGATTATTGAGAGATATTTGAATGACCTCAAAGATTGATATTGGATACTTGGGAACAACTTAGAAATTAGAATCTTTTAAAAACAAAGAACCATCAAATATTCGAGAGGATGAACTCCCTGGTGATTTCTTTGAAGGAATTGTAAAAATAAGAAATCCAAATGGGTGATTTGATCAGGGAGTAGTGGCATGATCCTTCTTCCTTTAAATTATTTTAGACAAGATATACAATATTCAAAGATTGAAAAAACCTCCCATGATAGTATCCATTATGCTTTGTCCTTTGTATGGTGAAAATTATTCTTTGAAGTTTAAATTGGGTTGGGTTCCCCTCATCCACCATGTTTAAAAGGATAAATCTTTAATTGGGCTCATATTCTTCCTACTAATATCATACAATAAGTGAAGAAATCACAAGAAGAACCACCAAGATATTACCATGACTGTTTTATGTTGGGATATTTGATAGATGAAGTCTATGCAATTACTCCATTTCCACTATTGTCTTGGAACTAGTCTTCTTTTCAATATCCCATCTATATACATTGTTCTAAGTTGTGGGTAGTAAACTACAAAGACTACTTTTATGAAATCTGCAATCATTTTATTATTTCTCTGTACATGGCCTTGAAAGATCAACCAGCTCCTAGGTTCACCCAAAAAGACATGAATACTATTAAAGAAGTTAGAGACTAGTTTATTGATGAAAAGTTTTCCTATATTAGAATTTATGGATGTGAAGGAGTGCTCCCCATCTTTTCCCTAGGTATGTTCCATATACACCGGTGCTTAAGGAGATAATATATCTTATTTTTGTTGTTGGTATTGTTTCCTCCCTGTAAGAAAGTCATAATTCCACTGGGAATTTATTCCTTACTAAATTCTAAGCATGATTTAAAAGAAGTGGAACAAATGGAGGGAATTTGGCTATCTCAAGTAAATTTCAAATGACATGACCCAATAGGTCTTGTCAAGAAACATTTTAGCATGGTCAAAAATGTCAAATATTATAACCATGAAGATCATCCATTTGATATTGTTTTCCAAAGGGCTCACTATTACCAAGAGGTATCCCATTGAATTCATCAGTGGAATAAAATTCCTAAGATACAATCATTTCTAGACTAGAAATTTAATAGAAATAATTTTATTTTTGATAGAAAAGAGTGAAAAGAAATGTATTATCCAAGAAAGTGTTGATGAATAGGATGATGAACAATCATAATGTGGAATAGAACATGATAAAAAAAAATTCATCCAACGATATGGAAGTTGATAAACATAATCAAAATGTTTATGAATTAGGGAGGAATGATTCGAACAAAGGTAGTGGAAATGCATTGGAGAATACTCAAGACAATACAACATCACAGAATCCTGAGAAATCTATTGAAGAAAACAAAATAGACAGTTACACCCAAGGTATTGAAAATTCCCAGTTAGTAGTCATCACATCTATTTCTACCATTGACACTACCATTATTACTTCTATCCCTTGTATATTATTATCTACAACCTTTGATCTTCACATCTTTTAACCTGTTCAAGAAATTGTCTTACCTCTAAATTCTTGTGTTTCGAGTGATACAACAAAAACGATTGTCAAAAGAACAAACAAAAAGAGGAAAATAGGGTAACGTGAAGATACTTCACAAGAATTAGTTCAACTATGGAATGTTGCTCATTTGAACGAGGCTGAGTTTGAATAAGAAGTTTTTAATGCCTTAGGATATTTTGTTGATGTAAACAAATGGTTTGTAAACAAAATTACTTCCCAATTGATAAAGGAAAAGAAACAAGTAACAGATTTATAGGAACAATTGAATGATAAAGAATCCAGTTTGTCCAGAGAATACCAATATTAGATGAATAATTTGATTGAAGAGAATAATGCATATGTTGATACCATTGAAAAAATTAAATCTCAATCAATGACATGATAATAGAGCATGCTCAACAATTATCTATTCTCAAATAAGGAAAGAAATAAATGATCGAAAGTCACGGGGAGAAAATAAATGGTCTTGTAACCCAAATTAATGAATTAAAGGTAAGACAAGAAACAAACACAAATAATCAAAATATAATATATTTAAATAAGTGATAATTTGGATTCTCTTCAAGAATTATTTTATGCTAGGATGAATGAAATTAAAGGGAAGCATGATTAGTTGTTGAAACTTCCGAAAGGATAAAAAATACAATATGATAAATAAAGTGTTTCTCAAGAGTCTTTTGAGAAAATAAAAGTATTGGAACAAAACTATAATAATATTCCTAAGGATTATTCCAAAAACATTGATGAGGAAACAATCCCAGTGTAGGCCTCACTTGACTCTTGGCACACAAATTGTGACTTTTCACAGGATTTGATCAAGGAAACCAATAAGAAATGCTTAGATCTATGGGATCTGGCTCTAGATATTATTGAAGTTCATGAGATACCCCACGTTCCATTTCTTGGCTAGGAAGTGCCTCTTACAATTTGTCTCTCATATGTTAACCAAAAAATAAGTTCATGTACAGATCGAATCACACAATTTAATTTCTAGAATATGGAAGTTGTAAAAACTTTCATCTCCAGATTGATAGAATGCTTTAAGTTTATTGACACCTTTCTCTCAAAATTCAAGTCAAAGCATAAATAAATTACCAAGATTTTTTATCAATGCAGGTTAAATGAGGATATTCCTCACCCACCTCTAATTTCAACAATGCATGAAAAATTCAATCTATGGCAATTCTTCATTAAGGAATGATAAAGTAAAGTCAATATAGAATCTACATCAAACAAAGGAGAAATATCCCCTTGATATGGATGATTAATTTTTTTGAAACGTAAATAATTGATAGTTATCACACATATCTTGGGTTTAGTTAGTCAAGATGTCAACCTACATATAGATACAGTTGGTCAGTTGATCGACCAACACACTACACTAGTTAGTTGAGTAGGTGATGTTTCTATTGGATGCACAGTCGAACAACGATCAAAGATAGTCAGGTGGTCGATCGACCAACCCAAAAATTGAATAGAAATTGGAAACGTAGGAATTCAGGTTGAGCATCATTTTCGAGATGAATTTATAGAGAATATTTGACGAAGTCAATTCTAACAACCAATGGATACATGTGGACAATATATTCTGGATTCTATGAAAGTCAATTAGTTATTGATGTTGTAAAAAGTAAACCCATTGGGTTATTATAACCATGGATATAGTGTAGTAGATCACGTGGTTCAATATGCACAACATGCACTATGATGTTCTCATAACAATGCACTCTTCTTAGGTGTTGTAACAATGTCATTAGACACAACCTTTATCTTTGAAATTTTTTGTTCCTCTTGGATTATCTACAAAACTTTGTTTTATGTTTCATGTTTTGTTCCATTATATTCCCCAACATGGTATCAAATCCGATGGTTTAAAACCTCGACCTATTATCTGCAAACATTGATGAGTCGGGTCTGTTGTGTGACTGAATCTAGGTCGATGGTTTGTTGATTGGAACTTATTGAAATAGACCAATTTTTGTCTAGATATCGAGCATGGCTTCAAATATTGATCATGTTGTTATGAATGGATAAAATTATGAAGTATGGGTGCTAGATATAGAAACCCTACTAAATAATAAAGGATTGTGGCAGTATACAAAAGTTATGATTCTAGATCCAACAGACTATTAGGAAAAGTTCGTTGTTGATGGAAAGAAGGATGAGGTTGTATGGGTCATCATATTATATATATCATGGGACATTTTACTTCACATAAGTGGAATTGAATACCCTCATCAAGTCTGGAAGATGATAAAGTTGTTGTTTGAACAAGTCGATGAGAGCCACATCATGTAATTGGAGAAAGAGTTAATCTCTCTCAATCCTCATTACTTTGAGAGAATAGAGGACTATTTGGTGTGTGTCAAATAACTCTAGCTGAAATTGGATGAATGTGGAAATAAATACCATAAGAAGGATGTAAAATTCATAGATATGGTCTTAATGAACTTGATAACACCATTCTACATGTCCGTGTCAAATTTCTGCACCAACTGGAAAGCATGCAAGGAATATGGTAAGGATTACACCTTTGAAGCTCTATGTGTAATTTTGATTATTGATCAAAATAGACTTATTGAAGAAGGAAATCTTGGTGGTAATAAATAGGCCCACTTGATCAAGAGAAATGGAAAGATGGATTCCATGGATAGAGTGGGGTTTGATTCCTCTACATATAAACTTCCATACCATGACCAAAATCCTCAGAGATAGGCAGATGCATCTCAATGAAGTCAAAAGAAGAAGACTTGCCAGTACTATGGAAAGATTGGACAAGTGGAGAAAACCTACTTTAATAAGTGAGATGATTTAGAGGAGAAGTTTAAATTCCTTGAAGGAGACATGTCTATTGTACGTTGACCCACTGATAATTGCACCTTCCAAGTTAGAAATTTTCATGCCTTGCTATCTCATTCTATGCAGAATGAATGGGAAGTTGACTTGGGTGTACTCACCACATGGCTAAGGATGCCTCCTTTTTCACATAGTTGGCTAAAGCTAAGGAGATTAAAATATATACTACTAATTTCTTTGTTCTACATGTTGTTGGTCAAGGTGATGTTTCTTGTTGACATGGGAAGATTTTAAATTTTTATCATGTGCCAAACCTAAGTGCCAATCTGTTGGTTGTTGCTTAACTAACACAAAAAAATGTAATATTGTGGAATTTTGGCCATATCAGTGCTATGTTCACGATTTGAAGAAAGGTAAGTCGATTTTCATCAGTGGGCATCTTGACCCGATAGAAATATTGTACAAGTTATGTTACATGACTCGACCTAACATAAAACCAACTACACTTGTTTCTCACATTCATGAAAGAATTTAAATTTGACATGAGCGACTCAAACATATGAATTTCCAAAGTCTAGAGGAACTAACAACATAGAACATGGTTGTTGGTTTGTTGAAGGTGTTTCCCCATGAAGGATTGTGTAAGGGTTGTGTTCTTGGGAATCATCATAACGAACCATTCGACATTGGAAAAGCATGGAGAGCTCAGAACCTATCGAAGCTAGCTCACAGTGATGTTTGTTGCATCAATCTACCTTCACTGGTTGGTGCAAGGTATATTTTGACTTTCATTGATGATTTCTCTTTTTTCACATGGGCCTTTTTCCTGTAGAACAAAAACCTTGTCATTGAAAAGTTCAATGATTTTTGGGCCTTTTTTGAAACGAAAAGTGGTTGAACGATCAAATTCTTGAGATTAGATGTTGGTGGTGAGTATGTAAATTGACCTTTTGGAGAATACCTACTTTGATCTTTCATTGACTAGCAGTAGTGAGTTCCTCACACTCCTTATCAAAATGGCATTGTAGAATGTAAGAATTGGATGTTAGTAATGTCTTTTGTAGGATAAAGATATGCTTCCTCACTTCTGGTCTGAAGCACTATATTGTGCAAATTATATGTTCAATCACATCTTGAATCAAGTTGTTCCTTCCATGAATGTAGTCGAACGATTGTATGGGAAGAAGTCTTCAATCAACGACCTAGGTGTGTTTTGATGTGCTTCTCAAGATCACATTCTTGATTATTGCAAAAATAAGTTGGATTCAAATATTCATTCTTGCATCATGATCGACTACTATGAAAAGTCAAAAGGCTATCGACTATTTGATCTTGTCAAATGATAAATAATTATCAAGTGAAATGTACATTTTGATGATAATTCTTCTGGAGTTAAGTTGTTGAATGCCTCTTATGGATTGGTGTAGGATGATTCCTTTGATGTTTTCTTTGAAACTGGTGCTCTCGTTCCATAATTTAGTACTTCGACTGGACATTCAAACTTTCTCCTTGTTTGGACTAGACAATAAACCTCCAAGTTGACTAGTTCAACATCCTTTGTTTCGAATAGTTCGTTGATTGAAGACTCTACTAATTTTGATCGACCCGTTGAAGTGAATTGTATTTCACTAGTTTCTTGTCTACGTAGATGGGTTTATAATACAACTAAAGTTTTTGGATCTGATGCTAGAGATGCCTCCTCCAGGCAAAAAACTTGAAGTCAAAAGAAGCATGTTAGCGTTGCCTTTATGACTCGTGTATTAAAAACTTATGATCATGTTCCCTACTCAGATGTTGAAGGATGACCTGAATGGGAGAAGGAAATGAAAAAATAAATTGATTCTTTGTCGAAGATTCAAAATTGGTATTTAGTTCCCCGACCACAAGGAAATAACATTGTGAACTGTCAATGGGTCTACTGGACCAAATTTACCTCTAAAAATGTTGTTGAGTGACACAAATCTCACCTAGTTGTGAAGGTATTTTCTCAACAAAGAGGTATTGAATACACTGAAACCTTTTCCCTCATCACAAAGATGAACTGTGTTAGACTACTTCTTTCCCTTGTTGCTCATTTTGGATGGAAAATCCATCAAATAGATGTGAAGGGTGATTTTATTCATGGAGAACTATCTAAATAAATTTTCATGGAACAACCCCCCAATTTTGTGAAAGATTCAAATATGGTTTGTCAACTTAGGAAGTTTCTTTAGGGTTTGAAGCAGGATCCCTAAGCATGGTATGCTGAGATCAACATTTTCTTTCTTCGATTTGGTTTCAAATAGTGTGGATATGATCACAACTTGTATGTAGTCCATACCAATGGAGACACCTTGATTGTTGTTGTATATCTAGATGACTTACTCATTACTAGAAATAATAGTAATCTCATCCTTATATTGAAGAAACAACTTGTTGACTGCTTTGTCATGATAGATCTTGGCACTATGCATTATTTTTTGGGTCTTCAAGTATTACCACTTTGTGATGGATTTTTCATTTCTCATTCTAAAAATGTGATGGATCTATTAACATGTTTTAATATCATTGATTTCAATCCTTGTGCTACTCCTTTTTAGTCTGGAGTAAATCTCATCAAAACCTGTCAAACACCCGTAGTCGATGCTACACTCTATCGAGAATTGGTCAACTATATTATTTATCTTACTCATATTCAACTTGAAATTTCCTTTTATATTAGTGTGGTTTCTCAGTTTATTCGAGACCCTAAATAAATCCACTCGAAAGAGGTCAAAATAATTGTTCGCTATCTAAAAGGTACGACTCATTTTGGTATCAAGTATTTTTGAATTTTAGATTCACTAGTCGACTTCACTGACTCCGACTAGGTTGGCGACAATGATGATCAGAAATCCACTTCTAGTTTTGTTTCTCCATAGTAATATACCTTTGGTGTCATCATGAAAGAAACATAAGGTGGTCTCTTTGTCGACTACAAGAGTATAATATCATGGTGTTGTTGAAGAAGGTACTGAATCAATATGGATTCAGTAACATTTGGGAGAATTTGGCCTTCCTATTTAGACATTGACCTACTATGATAACCAAAGTGTTATACAGGTTGCTAACAATCCTATTGTCTACAAATGGATGAAGCCTGTTGAGCTCCATGATCACTATTTGAGATAATTTGTTCATGAGAACATTGTCTCCCTTGAATATTCCAAACAAAAAGATCAAGTTGTTGATAATTTCACCAAACCTTTAGCTAAAGCAATATTTTTCAATATCTACATGATGCTTGGGATTTAAGAAGCTACAATTATGGGGGGTGTAATAATGATGTAATTTTACCTCGTGAATCTCCAGAGTTGTGTGTTGATGGGGGTGTGTTGGAACATCAAGAATTTATGGTTCATCACACATATCTTGAGTTATGACCTACGTCTAGACATAATCAGTTAAACACTTGACCAACACACTGCACTAGTCGAACGAGTACTCGACATGCATGTCATTCGAACAATCGACCAACAATCGATGATAGTTGGGTAGTGGATCAACCAGCCCAAAAATCGACTATGATTTGGATGTGTAGGCGGTTGGGTTGATAATGTTTGTCATGTTTTTTATGTTCAGACTGGTCAATATCGAAACAACAACCTCGCGAGGATAAAATCCCCATGCGTTTTTATAGAGGTGGTACTCCTCTATGATCTGTTGGAATATTCTTTGTATGGTTCTACAATGAATGAAAAGGGTGGATTCTAAATATAAAACCCTAAAATATATCCCGATAAATCTTGTATATTCAAATATACAATCCTTATACACAATTATACAAATATGAAAATATACATCATATATTTTAAGGAAAAAAAGGATAAAGTGTGTCAATATAGATTTGTATCTACAAGGTTTTGGAGTCTCCTTTGAACATGTATTCTACCTTTCTTGTAAAATAAAATGAACCTGGAATCGCCTATGAATTTTGAAAGGTGAATTAAAAAGTGGACACTTCTTCAAAGAACTGTAGAGGAGTATTTATTTTGGAACTCAAAAATATATTTTGATATACAAGACATTTGTTTCAACTCAAAGTCTGAGAAATCACTAATGCGATTACATGAAATAGTTCTTTGTAGGATAACTTTATAACAATATCCCAATATTACATGTTTATTGATGCCTGAAACAAGAGAGATGAAACAACCTTAACACGATCTCACTGACAATTACATGAACTGAAATAAACTACATCTATTGTTTTACAAGAAGGGATTTTGCTCCTTTGGACCTAAAATATGAAAACATGACTAAATATTTCTATAGAAAGGACCAATAAGACCTTGAACATCTTATTTTCCATACAAACATGGAAGATTTGATGGAAAGAAACAAAAAGGAAGAAAGTGTAGGGAGAGAATTTTAAGTAGGCCTATTCACATAACCTTGGAAATATAGAGCTTTTCTTCTTGCAGACTCTTCACCGTTGTAGAAAATTCTGACTGCCAACCCTTTGATGGTGCTTTCTATTTATTTTTAAAGTCTACTCTCAATGCTTCTTGAAGTAGTTAGGGTTTTTTGTTCTTCTAAAAGTTTTTGCATGTGCTTATTCTTTTCAAAATTAATGATTTATTAAATTCTCATTAATTAATTTAAAATTATTGAAATTCATTCATGCAATATGGAACCCACTTCGGTATTTTATAAAAATTTACTTAATAAACTTTTATTCCCAAAATTTAAAATTGAATGTCTAAAAGAGTAGATTGTCTTTTAATTTTTTGAGAATAATAATTGACTTCTAATCCATGGAAACCATTTTATAAGTAATATTTTTCATTCCATATTTCCAACGAGGTATGCATTGCCAAAAAAAAGGTTTATATCTCAAGTTATATCCTCGGGAAGTCGAGGTTCGAAACAAATTTCCCAACAAGTCATGAAAACAAAGTCGACTATTCTTTTAAATTATAGAATAATTATGGCCAACTTAAGCCATTGAGACATGTCGCATTGTCTTCCTCGTCAAATTAAGTTTCCAATGAGGTATCAATTTCGCTAAATGGACTTCTGGATCTTGAGTTATGATCTTCAGAAGATCGTTTCTCAGCAGTCGTCATTCTGGTTCGTGGATCAATCTTAACCCTTTATTTAATTATGATGTTTTAGTCCCATATGCATTATGGTGGGTGAAGAGTTGGTGTTTATAATGAAAAGGGATTGCATACTATTCATATGATGTAAAAGATCTTATGGATTTCTTATCTTAACTCTCGTGCCTTAGGATATTTCATGGCTTAATAAACATTTGGTTGCCTAGTCATTGCCCATCTGTCACCCAATCAACACTCAATCGTCACCAAGTCAAAAATCAATCGTCACCCAGTCAAAACCTAGTCACATTCCATGTGTATAAATATGATAGGATGCCACATGTCTTATTATGATTGGTTTCCACATGTGTTAATGTGATTGGTTAACTATTGAATAGTAAATACTTTGGGAAATATGTTAAGTAAGGGGGAGAGTGTACCATTGGGAGTGAGGGGAAATTGGTAGTAAGAGAGGATCGAGAGTAAGGGGATAGGGAGAGAGAGGGGATGAGTAGACCATCAATAGTGAGGGGGGATTGGGAGTGAGGGGATCAAGAGTGAGAGGGGATTGAGAGTGAGGGGATCGAGAGTGAGAGGGGATAGAGAGTGAGGGGATCAAGAGTGAGGGGATCAAGAGTGAAAAGATTAGGATTAAGTATAATATAAGAGGGAATACTAAGTATGAGATAAGATAAGAATTATATAATAAGAGAATTATGATAAGAAGATGAGACTTTTGCAAGATGAAGTAAAAAATGGAGAGGTCTTCTAAGAACTTTAGATAAATATTTATTTTAGAACTCAAAAATATATTTTGATAGACAATACATTTTACACCACATTCTTTCAACTTAAAGAATACGAAATAACTAATGTAATTCCCCCAAATAGTTCTTTGCAGGATAAATTTATAACAATATCCCAATATGACAAGTTTAATAATGTTTGAAACAAGTGAGTTGAAACAACCTCAACAAGATCTCAATGACAATTACATGAACTGAAATAAATTGCATCTACTTTTTTACAAGCACATATTTTACTCCTTTAGACCTGAAATATTACAAAATGACTAAATATTTCTAGAGAAAGCACTTCTCAGACCCAAATATTCTCGTTTTCCATGCATACATGGAAGATTTGATGGAAAGAAACAGAAAGGAAGATAATATAGGCATACAATTATAGGTAGTCCAATTCATAGAATATTGGAAATATATAGATTTTCTTCTTGTATACTCTTCACCACTATAGAATCTTCTGACTTCCAACCTCTTCATGGTGCTTTCTCTTGCTTTTTAAAATCTACTCCTAATGTTTCTTGAAGTAGTTAGGGTTTTATGTTCTTCTATAAGTTTCTAGATGTGCTTCTTCTTTTTGAAATTAATGTTTTACTAATGATCATTAATGAGTTTTTAATTATTGAAATTCACGCCTCCAATATGGGACCCACTTCAGTATTTTATAAAAAATTATTTAATAAAATTTTATTCTCAAAATTTAAAATTGACTGTCTAAAAAGCTAGACGGTGTTTGAATTTTTGGACCATGATAATTGAATTATCAACCATTGAAACCATTTCGTATGTTATATTTTTCATTCTAGATTTCCAATGAGGTATTATTTTCCTAAAACAAAGGTATGGATCTCAAGTTATAGCGGGAAGTCGAGGTTCCAAACAAATTTCCCAACAACTCATGAAAACAGAGATGACTATTCTTTTAAATTTTAGAAGAATTATGGCCAAATTCACCCATTGAAACTTGTACCATTGTCTTCCTCATTGAATTACCTTTCAAACAGGGTACCACTTTCCCAAAATGGCCATCTAGACCATGATTTATGAGCTTCAAAATATTGCTTCTCAACAACCATCGATCTAGTTCATTAATCAATCTTAACACTTCATTTAATTATGTAGTTTTAGTCCCACATGCATTTTGGTGGGTGAAGAGTTGATGTTTATAATGAAAATGGATTTCATGCTATTCATGTGAAGTAAAGGAGCATATGGATGTATTACCTTAGCTCTCGTGGATTAGGATATTTCATGACTTAATAAAACTTTGGTGGCCCAGTCATTGCCCATTCATCACTCAGTCATGCTCAATCATCACTCAGTAAACACCCAATAACATGCCATGTGTCTCAGTATGATTGCATGCCACATTTATTAGTGAGAGTGTTCATTGCATTCCACTATTTATTGTGCACTGAAATCTGACAGCGGTAGGTTGGTTGGTTGACAAACTTACATCAACAATCCGATGAAACCTCGTCATTAGTTTCATCAATGTATTAGGGTCAGATTTCCATCACACTAGAGTTGGTTATACTGACGACCCTAAGGACCCAAACCTCATCTATTTTCGATAGATAGGAATTGGAAGTCCTACATAAGTTCACTTCGAATGTCTGACATCCATATAGTATATCTGACGAAGGTTCCATCCCTCCGACAGATAGTACTATCAGACCATCCATCATATATCTGATACCCATGCTCATTGAATATTCGATGACATAATAGTATCTCCGATGGAGGTGTGATACCTATGGAAGTTATCCTATCAGACCTTTCATCGAATATTTGACTCTCACAGTCGTTGAATATATGACAATAGAATAGTATCTCTAACGGAGGTTCCATACCTCCAATGGTTATCCCATCGGAAAGTTTGTCGAATATCTAATGAAACTATGTTTATAAATAATAATAATAATAATAATATTTCATGTAGCATAGAATTTTGGAGAATCACACTCATCTAGCTCCATTGTTGATTGATATGGTGTAACATATGGCTTATATTATTCCATATTAAATATCTATAATATATCCAATTCACACACAACATCCTTCTTGAAAGTAACTTCATATTTTTCTAGATAAAATGACTCATAGGCTTTGACTCATCAGACTATCCCACCATAGTAAAAACATGACTGTTTAAATAAAACATTTTTATCTTATCATATGTAATATGAGGCTAAGCTCTACATGCAAATTTATTGACATGTCTAACTAGGATTTTTTTACAACTCCATTTCTCAAAAAGGCATCATACCCCATCCAATTTTGGCCAAAATCATGTTTAGAAGGTAATTTGAGCATTAGATGACCTCTACAAAAAATATTGTAGGCATACCATTGGGTTGAAGTAAACATTATGGAACTTCAACGAAAGGTCGATTCTTCCTTTTAGAAACACCATTCTTTTATGGTTTGTATGGTACAAATTTATTCCAAGAGATACCATGCTATTACAAGTATGTCTCAAATTTCTCGCTCACATATACTCATACACCATAAGATATTATACATTTTAGAGGTTGAATCCATTATTTTTTATCTAATGCCTCAACATAATTGAATTTTTCAAAGATATGGAACTTGTTTCTCAAGAAATATACCCAAAAATACCTAGAAAAATAACTAATGAAGGAAAAAAATCACTTGTACCAACTAATGATGGTTGGTGTTGGATTACTGAGAGGATGGGTGAATCAGTAATAGAGAAATTTAGTCCCTTTTAGCCATAAAATGCAAGTGTTATATCAATGTAGCATTATCACCAATAGTTGCAGAGAAAATAAAAAATGAGCAAATGAGCAAATGAGCAATCATGCACACACACAGTACACTAGTGTTTTTACGTGGAAACCCAAAGCGGGAGAAAAAAATTTTCTTTTTCTTATATGTCTTTAACAATTACATTCATTAGAAGAACCAAATTCCTTTTTTTTCCAGATGCAATTGGAAGGAGGCTCCAACCCCCTAGTTTCTCAAGCTACAACCTGAGGGAAGCTCCAACTCCCCAATTCTATGGCTACAACCAGAAGGAGGCTACAACCCCCTATGTTCTCTGAATACATCCAGAAGGTGGATACAACCACATGTGCTTGCTCCATCCAACCCCCCTAAAATATAAGTAGAATGATGGAACCATTGTCACACTATCACTATGAGATATATTGTTGTAAACCTATACCAAACAACCTGCAGCAAACAACCTGTAACAACTTGTACCAATAACCTATTCCAACATGTACCATACATCCACCTATACCATAAAAAAATGGATCAACCATGCACCAAACCTATACAACTAATTTGTCACAATAACCTATCCAAAAAACCTATCACAACAACCTGTCTCATCAATTTTATCAACCAAATCAGATCTACTCACCAAGATCAATCACCAAGAGGAGTCTCAACCATATACACAATATCACCAAGATGTGAATCAACCAAGAATAACACAACAATTCATAATCATCACCAAGATCAATATGTTCTTCTAATAATATACCAATACAAGTATGCTACATCATGCAAAAACCATGTGTCAATAATACTACTAACAAGTGCCTCCAACCATTTACCAAGTATGTAATAATCATGCATCAACTACTCATAAACTATGACTCATCAATATGTACCAACATCATCAACTATACACCTCATGTATGTGACAACTCATCAACTACTTATCTCAACCATGTACCCAACATGTACCTCAACCAAAATCCCTCATCAATTTCATCATCCAAATCTGATTTGTAACTCTGTAACAAACTTGTTATATATGATCACATACCTTCAAACCTTCCATAACTTTAACAATAAGAGACTAGCATCTTCATCAAACTTTACCTAAGTCTCACATGACTAATTTTGGATTAGTAAACAACCTTAACTTGAAAAAATAATAACTATGTACCTGCAATGACTAAAGATATGAAAGTGGTACATAGTGTTCTTCAATGTCTTTATGCAATTCCTCCAGGTTTCACTAGTTGGAACCTCTCAGAAAAAGAGTTATAGCAAAAATGGCATACCTTGCAGAAGTATGTCTTATTCTAGAGAGAGACCTTGTAGAGTGTGCCCCACATGAAATATTTGTTGTATGGATATGAAAATGGTACACGGAATACTACAAATTGTACTCTAACCAATACATTTAGTCTTACTAAATTTTGATCTTCTATGAAGAAGTTGTGACATTTTTACACGAAACACATGTTTTAGACTACTTTCAGGACTAGCTACAAACCCTATTTTGCATGGAGTGTAAATACAAAAGTACAATGACCCACAAGATGAAATGTTTATCACAACTACTTGGATATGTTTACTCAATGGACTCCATATTTCGTGGTCTGAATCAATCTAGAAAAAACATTTTTGCGAAAATGGTGAGATGACCTGTAAATAACATATCTTAGAAAGAATCATCAAAAGAGTTTATCCTCCCTTGAATTTTGGCCTTCTTTAATTCACCTTCCCTCTGAAATTAGCCTTAGATATCCTTTGGTTACCTCAGTCACTTCTAGATATTCAATATGATCAAGTGTGATTAAATGAGAGAACCTTTCCTCTTATTTATACTTTTATGTAGCTTCCTCAAGGGGTTACCTCCTAACCATCTTAAACCACTTTCCTTAGTTTAGGGCTAACCCACTTCTAACCACTTGTCCACTTAGTAATTTCTCCATTAAATTTATTATTTTTTTTGTATCCACTTTGACTTATAGTACACTCATCACTTCACTTTACCTCAAGGGGTTACCTTCTAACCATCTTAAACCACTTTCGTTATTTTAGGGCTAACCCACTTCTAACCACTTGTCCACTTAGTAATTTCTCCATTAAATTTATTATATAAATAATTTCTTTTGTATCCACTTTGAATTATAGTACACTCATCACTTCACTTTATTAATTTATTCTTTGCAACCACTTTGACTACTTTTACCTTCTGGGGCTTCTAGACGACTCATGCAGATTCTCCAACTTCACATGGCCATAACTCTCTAACTGTGAGGAGTTAGGTGACATTCCACATACCACCGGAAATGGAATGAAATGTACTATCCATATAGAATAGTCTTACCTTCAAATATATTAAAACTCATAACATTATACATCAAACAAACTTGGGTCCATTACTCAAACCTTTGTGCTACCAGAATTTTCTACTGGACTTTCTTCAAGGGTTCATATCAATGAAAACCAACCCAAATAATCAACAGTTGGTTCATTATACAAAGGTCACTATGCATATGGTTTAACTGAGTATTTTGTCTGCAAGAATTTCTAGAGTCAAATGCAAACTAATGATGCTTGCCGAGAAAATATCATTTACTTACTCCACTAGGAAGAATTAAAAGGTATTCCATTAACCATATTAAATTTCACCATCAATTTCATACTACAAAAAATTATATGTGAGTCACCCATGAAAATTTTTACTTTAGTCATTAGTCTCGACAATGAGTGCAGTTGGTGCTACATCCTTCGTAGGGAAATCAAAGAACTTGTACATTTTTTCTTTGGGGTCAAAGATACCCTCAACAACAATAAAAAAATCATTATTAATATCCTCCATGGTGAACCCATCGGTCAAGAATTAAACATTCTTGTAAATCTAGGTTAGTTGGGGTACAAACAACAAACTAGAAATCAAGCTTAATATCCAATACACATCAATCACAACATCATTCTAACACTCAATCCTACCACAACATAAAAAAGTAAGTGCATAACAATCTACAACAAATATTTACGTTTATGTAGATTTATTTAGTGAAGAAAATAAAGCACCATCTTTATCCATATGATGGGTACAACCAAATTCGGTTATGCACACATTTTAGAAGCGTGGTCGTGCCATTCTTTATAAGTAATAATGGATAAATTATATTTATTTCCATCACCTTTCAGAAGTCAATGTTGTTGGTCAATTAACCTCTCACTTGACCTTCAACTATCGACTGACTATCTTAAAAGGATATAGAGATGAGATGAGTATGTTATTTCAACACCCCCTCATCAACAAAAATATTTCGGGATTCAAGAGATGGAATTATATTTTCACACCCCTTTGTAACGATATCTCCCCAAAGTATAATAATTTCCTAAAGATTCATAATCTAAGATTCTACTACTAGTTTAGTAAAAATATCAACAATCTAGTCATAATTCCTCTAATAGAAAAAGATATTTTTTTTTCCTCTACCAACTTTCTCAAATAAATGGAACGAGTCTCTAAATTATTCATGTTACTTTTTTTTCCTCATAAAAGAGCATGGAAAACCCTCGAGTACTTCCCCACATTTCGTGGACAGTAAACGAGGTAAATCGTTCATCTTGATTATGAGCATAACCCGATGGGGACATCAAGTGAGGCCCTATACAGGCTCTTGGTGAGGGATTTGACCCCAACACCTCATTCAAGAAAACAACATCACTCATTGACTTGAGCTAACCCATCAAGATTAAATTATTCATCTTACTATCCACATGAACTCATAATAATAAATATATATATCTTGATGTGTATGTTT
>ML783158.1:658740-697446 GCA_009831015.1 Picea engelmannii | reverse complement strand
GTGGAGAAGCACCATTCCCTCCATTTCCATTTGGAGTTTTATCACCACTGTCTCCCTTATGTTTTGAAGGGTTGGAGCCTTCACCTTGCAACCTTGTATTCCTTTCCATCAAGATCTTCATCATCTCTCTCATTTCCATGACATCCTTTCTGATATCTTCATCTTCTGCATGAACATGTTCATGACTCTCTTCATGAGCCATACTTGGTGAATGCCTCCTTGAAACTTGCGGTGATGATATATGCTTCCTCCTTGAAGGATGAGAACTTGGCTCTAAAAGTTGACCTTCTCCTCTTGTGAGTTTCAACCTTGTGAGCATCAGAAAGCAAAACACTTGCAAATAATCAAGTCTTCAAAAACCTATGCTCTGATACCAACTTGATCTAAAAATGAAGAAGACTTGTATTCTTGAAAATATTTACAAGTAAAGTTTATGTGTTAAAATGCAAATGGATCAACTTTGAAACACAAATCTAATAGGTTTTACTCATTTAAGATGCATATAAACAAAAACATAATCAATGAACAGAAAACACATAACACAACAAATGATAAAGGAGTTCACCCCTCTCTTGGGCTACGTCTCCTGGTCCACCTTCCAATGGATCATTTGTATTATTTTCTCAAAGTGCTAAAAAATGTTCTTTACAATGCTCAAAATGCCAAATAGATTGGTCCAATGTCTTCAGAATGTCCAAAAACCCCTAGCTGGGCTTTTTTGACACCTCATTTGGCCAAAAAATGAAGAAGATAGGCTTCTTGGAAGTCCCCCCTTCAAGCTTGTTGTCTCTGCATCTACAAAACACACCTCCCTTGGCTCAACCTAGCCCACACGCATTTTAAAGTGTAAAAACTTGGCAGCGGGAACAACCACACAACTGGTCCAAACTATCAATCGATTACGCACTGGCCTTAACTACCAAGGCTCGTGGGCAGATGGTCACCACATGATCGCGTGCTATTACACAACATGGCTAAAGTTTAAAATCGTTGACATAACCGTGAGGTTTAAACCCACGCACATACACGTTGGTCACATGTTAACCAAACCATGCACATTCAAATGGTTACAACATATATTATGGTGGGTCTAACCGTCGTAGCACCGGTCATATGCAATACAATATAACCATGGGTCGAGGCTTAGCCCCGGCCTGGTTCACGCCCCAACACACATTTTTGCAATGTTAAATATATTACAATGCATTTATATATTAAGTAACATGTGTGGGTGCACCAGTTGAGTGGCCTTTCCCAAAGCTTTACCCTGCCCGGAGGTCACGGGGTCAACTCCTGCCAAGTGCAAAGATTTTAACCAATAAACAAGTGACATGTGGCGACCATTGATTGGGCCACGTGTCACCATCCCATTCGCTACCAGCAAACCATGTCACATGCCAACTGTCCCAATAACTACCTGCCACATGTCATATGACCTACCACGTGTCGTACGGCCTGTCACGTCAGTGTCTGTATGGACTATACGGACTGTACAGTCAATATCCCTTTTTTTTTGCCTATTTTCCATTTTGAACAGAAAGCGATATCTCTCACTCTCGACGTCCATTTGAACCCAAACAAGTTGCGTTGGGTTCGTAACGATGAGGCCTACGCTCTTGTTCGATTTGAAGCGATTCCGAGTACTTTTAATTTTTGATCAAAATTTGATCCCTTGATCATCCAGGTACTCAAAAATGGACTCTAGTCTATATCCCAGATAAGGTGTTGAGGTTGATGGGGAAAGACTTGTTGAAAGTTGGGCCTTAAGGAATCCCACATCAGCCAATGGGAGTTTGGATAAAAATAGTGGTAGGACTATAAATGAAAAGATATCAGTAGTAACATTCTTTATGGCAAGGCAATGTAGTCATGGAAAGGGAGATGGATAGTTTTATTGACAAGGAAAACTGAACTGAAAAAGCTAAAGATATGTATGCGACTTAGAAAAATAGGCATGTGCAAAGTCATGACAGATAAGGCAATGAAAGATGGGCTTCAACACAGGAATTTTCAATGTATTGTCAAGCAGTAATTTAGATAAGCATATCATGATGCAAAATGGTTTACAAATAGGTGTAGTAACAACATGTTACAAATACATGAGTAACAACATGTAAAATACATGTGTAACAACATGTAATACATGTGTAACAACATGTAAAATATATGTGTAACAACATACGTCATGAAATGTATAATGAAGATTGGCTCCTTCAAACTGTTAACAAACATGTTTTTCTAAAAAATGTTGTGATTCTTGAAGATAACTGCGGCATAGAATACGAGCATTGGTGTTCCTGCAACCAAACTTAGTACTAATCCTGCAATCAAACTTGTTAGAGAAATGTAGAATGTAAAATACAAGATTTAATACAAATGCGAACAAATTCAGAAAGAAAATAAATGCAATTATACCTGTTGTTCGCACTCGTTGGTTTGGTCATTGATTGTTGCCAAAGTGACTTAAGAAAAACAAAGGACGTTAAACGTAAAAAGATGTATTTATTATTGTTTTCAAGAATGTTTTAAAGTGTCCTTTTGCAGTTTTGTATTTTATTTGTATTTTTTAATTTTGTTTGTTTATGTAAAACAAAGAAGACAAATAATTTTTTTTTACTTTTTTTTTCATTAGTTTATATCTAAAAAAAACTAAACAAATATATATATATATATATATATATATATATAGATAATTGTTTATTTATTTAAACTATTTTAGAAATAACAAACAATATATATGTTTTTTACAAAACAAATGAAATAAATGTGTTTTTTTATTTATTATTATTATTGTTCTTTTTTTAATTATTATATGTACATATTAATTACAATACAAATTCTAAACTAAAAGTTTGTTGGATTGTGCAATCAATAGACATTGACACTTGGCTCTTCATCCAAGCCTAAAATCGTAGTGTCTACCCTTATCACCTTCAACTGTTCTTTGTGTGCGGGATTGGAAAAATTCTCTAACATACTAGACATAGATGGATCCTGCATGAGAGTTTTACCAAGTCATTACCATTTTGCCCTGCATGTTGCATGCTCTGTTGAAGTTGCTCAGCCATCTGATTGAAAGATGGATCCTTAGGTCTATCTGCTCTGCTAATTCTTTTATGCTATAATCATTAAGTAAACAGACATTGCATTGCAGAGAAATCAAATGGGTTGGCTGTGTATCTCCCACGTTGAAAAATCGGCCATCCCAAAATTGAGATTTTTTATGGTCCGAAAAATAAAAACTTCTCTCAAACCACGCAAAAGTTTCAAAAACCGCTAGCAATTCATCTAAATGAGACTCTTCTACACAAAACCCATGTTTCTGATTTTTAAAATTCATCACTGTTTGCTCATAAATTTCATCCGAAGTTGACTGTCTGTAAATGCATGTTAATTGACGGAAAAAAATAATTTCCAAAGCAAATACAAATATTATTATTCGTCTGGAAAGAACTGATAAAAATTTATTGGAATGAATTGTCCAAACAATTAATGAAGAGAATGCAATGGGTGTAGAACATTGATGCATTAGGCATCTATCCAAACTTACCAGAAGAAACCTAGCAAGCTATGGAGTAAGAAAAATAATGTCACCAAAATGATTCAATTCAGTAACATCTGGTTAACAAATCAAGGCTTTAGATTGAATGCAAGAATCTGATGAACAAATCTCATTTTTGAAGATGCGAGAAGATAATGATAGATCAGAGAAATCACGAGAAATCTCAAACAAGAACGGTAAATCATTTTTTTTTATTGTGCAACAACCATCATTGGAATAGGTGAATTTTATTTTTATTTTTATCATATATATATATAAATATATATTGGTTGAGATTTATCATGGAGATCTTCATTTAAATTTTTTTTTATGGTTTTTGTTTGTTTGTTTTTGAACGAACACCCTCCACTTTAATTGTTTTGAAATATCACTCTACTCATCACACCCCAGTTCCAGACCATGATTTAATACATAGAATATACATTTTTGATTTGAGAAACTGTAACAATCCACATATTTTGGTGATTTAATACCCAAAATATATATTTCTGATTTTAGAAATCATAATAGTCCACATATTTTGGCCCAGGAAACTCCAACTAGAATATTATCGTCAGTTATAAAATGATGGCAACGATTTCCATTGCAGTTTTTAGTCCAGGTTTCACGTTTTCAGTCGAGGAAAAATCTTCTTTAATAAAGCTCATGTTGAAAGGGTATGGTGTAACAATGAACAGATACTTCACATTGCTGCAAATTTTTGGATGAAAGCTACTTCTCGAACCCTATGAGGGTAGGCATTCAAAATTTCTACAAAGATTTTGATTTGGTGTCTGGTCATAAAACTTATCGGAAAATTTTGCCAAATGTCTCAGATCACAAAGCAATCAAGGCGAGATGAAGCCTGATATGAAAATGCAGAAATGCAGATAATTTTATCTGTTGCGAAGGTGTATGGATCAAAAGTGTGGGTAGTGTTACTGCGGGTTTTACATGGGAAGTGCAACAGAAATTGCAAGTGGGATGCACTGTTTCAGTCATTGGTTTTGGCTCAGATTCATTACTTTAGCATGTAAGGACAAAAGATTTATTTTTATCTTGTTCACCTAATGTTTTATTTTTATTTGCAGATTGAGGATGTTTTAGCGTTAGAAGTCACTCCTGGATTGCGACAGGAGTAGAGCCCAACGCCCATCAGATTTATGTCACGATAAGTTTAATGGATGATCAAATGGTTAGGGACCCAGGACAAAATCACTCTAACTCAGGGACTAGGTCTGGTATGTAAAGAACAAAGGAGGGCTTGATCTAACTTCAATCAGTGAGTTGATGTAAGATGAGAAGGTGGAAGACTTGGTGAGAGGAGTGAGCAAAACTACCTTGGGCAACAAGCCTTTCAGCAGTTTGTAGAAGAAAAAATCTAAATGAAAGCTCTTCTTGGTTCAGAGTTTTCTGGAACTGAAGGGGTAACTTGACTGGATCCTCCAATTCCAAGTCATTTAGCGTTGAGAAAATCGCAAGACTGATTAGAGACAACACAATTGTTACAGTGATCCAACCTACATAATCCTATAACAACTACAACTCGACTGGATCCTCCAATTCCGAGTTATTCTAATACAATATGAACAAATACATGGAAAGAAGATGACATTCATAAGGCAAGAAGTCTCAGATGTTAATACATAACCAGAATAACCAATGCTTCATTGAAGCTTTTACAATTGGGAGCCCTACTCAACCATCAATGCTTGAAAAAATATCAAAACTAAGGACATATACTCCCAAACATTTGTCCAATAGAGGTGTCTTAGACTTTCAGGATGGAGTGTCTCTTCAATCAAATCTGGCCTGTACTCCTTCGTCATATGCCATCTTAAATCTACATGGCTCATGCTAACGGGTAGCTGGACCCTTAAATGTTGAATTAGCGTGCGTAGACTTCCCTGGTGAGTTGAGGAATCGACATGGATTTTGTGGAAAAAACCAGTACAGAGCACTACTGCAGACGGACTTCCTACCAGGACCTCCATACCTTGCAATTAATGATTGAGGCGAGGTTTCAACCACCCCCTCTCTTCTTCATTCATTCCAAGAAGGTATCAGGATCGAGATCAAGTTGAACTGGCACCTTGAGAACACGATGCCCCCCTTCTGAAGCTCAAATCGGCACCTTTGGCCGCCTTTGTACAACTTTTTCTATTTCCCCAAGTGACCACGGGCTGTGACCCTGCGCTTTATCCTCTAGGCGCTTTCGACGTTTCGGGGTTTGGGGTTTCGAGATGTGAATTGATGAGAAACCCCTCACCTTTTGAACTCTCTAATACTGAAATGCCAACGTGACTAGATCTTGTGCCACACATCCTTTGGATTGGATGACTGAGATGACGTCAGTGGTTTCACTATTAAAATCTCGAAAGGCCCCACCCGTGACTCAGATCTTGCGTTGTGTGTCCTTCTGATGAATGGTCACGATCCTTTTGGGATTTATTGTATCGAGATGGCTTTGTCATTAAAAGGGGGGCTACCTCCATTCCCAGGCTCAGTTAATGTGACCTGGCGCTAGGACTGTGGGCTCATCTTCAAAGGTGCCTTTGGAATTTCGCATTTCAACAATTTCAGCTATAGTGGATGGGAGATCCCCTGTCTCCCGAAATGTCGATCCCCGTAATGCTGATTGGATACCACCTGCACCAACTGGATCAGACGGCCCAGACTTTGTCTTGAAATATAGGTGCTATCTCTTGCGCTATATCTCGGGAAACTTGGTAGCCCCGAAATCCCGATGACTGTTGATTCTACTCTATAGACGGATCTCGACTGTCGACAACAAAACTTGGCCCGCTCGCTTGACATGTAGCCTGAAATGAGATTTTTTCGTGTTGTTCTTGGGAACTCCTCGTGCAACTTGCATACCTCGGTACTCTTGTGCCCAAGACAAAAAATGTTGTTAACATTAGGCTCCATGGGGGATAGAGTCGTCCCTGTGATGCTCTAAGGACTCATTTTCCATCTTCAGTGCCTTGCTATTGGGCTATGGAGTCATTATTTGAAGATTAAAGATAAAAAAGAAAAACAATATTTACAATTGTAGAAGAGCCATGTGTGGCTCAAGAGAAAAATCTTTTCAGGAAATTCCCATTCACAGGGCCATTGAAAACTTCTTGATCTTTCAAATCTCGCAACCTGTAGGTATTATTTGAAAATACTTCGAAGATCCTGAAAGGCCCGATCCACAAGGCCTCAAATTTTTCATGCTTGCCCTTATCCTGCTTAGGAGCATCCCATTTCAGTACCAGGTCTTCGATCTGGAAATCCTCTTTCTTGGCCTTCTTATCAAAAACCTGCTTGATCCTCTACTGATGGTCTTGAATTTTTCTCATTACCTACTCTCTGGCATGCTAGACCTCCACCAATTGATGAATTCTCCTGATCATATCATTAGGCTCTTCTTGATGATCTTGAAGGAATTTTGCTACAGGAATGGCTAACTGAGAAGGGAAAATAGCCTCTGCTCCATAGACTAATTGGAATGGGGAGATGCCTATAGATCTCTTCGTGGTCACTCGATCAGTCCATAGAGAAAATTTCAACTTTGAATGCCATGCCTTTTTTTGGTCCTCCAATAGTTTTTTGATGATCCTTATCAGGCTTTTGTTGGAGAAATTTGCTATACCATTGCCCTGGGGATAGTATGAGGTGGAGTGAATGAGTTTGATCCTGAATTTCTCATAGAACTTGGCTAATGGCTCAGCCCTGAAAGAGGTTGCGTTATCAGTAACAATCTTTCTTGGGTAGCCGAATATTGTGATGTAGTCTTCCAGGAATCTAATGATTACCTTGTGGGAAACACTCCTGGTGGGGATAGCTTCAATCCACTTAGTAAATAAATCTGTAGCAGTCAGGATCCATCTGTGCTGCCCACTGGAAGCAGGGTGGATTTATCCAATAAAATCTAGGCCCCATTGCTGGAAAGGTCCTGAAACAACCATAGGATTTAAAGGCAAAGACTTGAGCTTTTGTTTTCCTGCAAATCTTTGACATTTGATACAGGCTCTGACCTTCCTGCAGACGTCAGTGAATACAGTGGGCTAGTAGTATCTAGCCCTGAGGATTTTGTAGGCTGTGGCTTTCTAGAAATGATGCCCTTCACATTGGCTATCGTGAAATTCAACCATTGTCCTATCAGCCTCTTGTGGATTCATACATTTCAAAAGCACCCCGAGGGGATATTTCCAATATAAAACTTGATCGACAAGGAAGTATCTGATTGCTTGGAGATTCAGAGCTCTTGCCTCGTTTCTTTGCAGGCCATCTGGAGGCTGCAACTCTTGCAAAAAATATATGACATCCTTATACCAGGGACATTGAGCCAACGGGGGTTCTGCTTGAGGGTCTATATCAGACAGCTAATCTTGCTGATTTTTTGAGAATTCATTGATGAAATCTAGCCCCAAATCTTTGCAATTTTCTTCAGCCAATATCTTCACTAAACCTTGACCTTTGATTAATTTGGTAGGCCTTATTTCTAAGTCAAACTCAAGGATCTTGGCCATCCACTTACTCCTCCTTCCGTCTATGTCAGGTTGAATAAGAATGTCTTTAACAGCGGCCGAGGGGACATAGGCAATGATTTTTTACTGCAAGACATAGGTTCTAAAAGATTTGAGAGCCTTTACCATGGAATAGGCCTGCTTCTCCATAATGTCGTACCTGACTTCGGCATCCCTTAGAGATTTGCTAAAATAGGAAAGAGGCTGCTCTAACCTGGCCTTGTTTGTCTGTAATAAAACAACAACCACTGTGTCAGGTGAGGCAAAGGAGAAAATAAGGAAATCCTTTGAGTAATCGGGACTGATAAGCACAGGAGCTTCCGTCAAGGCCTTCTTTATATGCTCAAAGGAACTTCTCGATTCAAAATTTCACCTCACTTCATTTCCTTTCCTCAACATGGTTGTTATAAGTCTCACCCCTTCAATAAAGTTAGAAACAAATATCCTTAGAAAATTAATCTTGACAAGGAAAGATTGGACCTCCTTCCTAGATCTTGGGATTGATAAGGCCTGTATTGCTTCAACTCTTCTAGGTCTGATCTTGACTCCTTCTGCTAATACTATGTGGCCCAGTAATTTTCCCTCCTTCATGGTGAACATATATTTCTTGGAATTCAATGAAATGCCAAAACTCCTGCATTTCAGGAAAAACTTCCTGAGGTGACAATAGTGTTCTTTATCAGATTTTGAAAAGACGGTTATGTCATCCAGATAGATGACCAAAAAATTGTCCCTTTCCCCAATGAAAGCTATGTCCATGGCACGTTGAAAAATTTCCCCTGCATTCATCAATCCAAAAGGCATTTTAGCATACATGAAGGTGCCCCATGGAGTGGTAAATGTTGTCTTTTCCTTGTCCTCAGGAAGAACAAAGATTTGATTGCAGCCAGAGAAGCCAACGATCATGGAAATCTTGGATGCTCCTGTTACCCTCTATAATATATGTTCCATTTTGGGTAAGGGGTAATTGTCCTTTTGTGAGCTCCTGTTTAGGTTTCTAAAATCTACACAGAGTCTGATTTCTCCATTCTTCTTCCTTACTGGCACCAAGTTGGCCACCCACTCTGAATATCTTAGTGGCACGATGATCTAGGCCTATATCATCTTATTCACTTCCCTCTCCATGATAGGAAACAACATAAGATTAATCTATCTTAGCTTCTGCCTAAATGGATTTGCCTCCCTTTTCAACGAGATTTTATGCTCAATGAAAGAAGTGTCATATGTTTTGAGATCTTCATAGGTCTACAAAAAAACATCAGCAAATTCCCTCAATAGTTCAGCGTATTCGACCCTTTACTCCTTTGTCAGACTTCTGGACAATTTGACAAACTTGGGTTCATTCTCAGTGCCAATGTTGCACTGAGTTGTATCGGCGTCATCCTCTGAGATTTCCCCTTTTAATGCCACATCATTTCTATCAAAAAGCCTTTCCAAAGGAACCAGTCCCCTTGGAATATGATTGTTGGGCAGCTGCACAATGTTACGCTCTGCAATCATATTAAAAAAATTACCCCCATCAAGATTTTCTTCAGAGACAGAGTCTTGGTCAATATGCATCTCTGAAAATTATTCGACAGTCTCTAAGAATATTTTGATCTCAAGATCATCCCCGAACACCTTCCAATGTTTGACATTGTCAGGTATGGAGGGCTTGTATTTTACTTCCACATCGTATCTGAATTTGGGTGGCAAGCGCACTTTGAAATTGCTTGTTGATGTAGCCAAGGAATCTACCACTATATTCTTCTCTCTTGGGATGAAAGAAATGTTAAATGCTGAGAAGAAACTGTCAATTAGGTCCCACACCTCATTTCTGTAACTCCTGAGTAGAGGATGCTTACCCTGATAAGTGTTTTTGATTCCTGGACTACCAATTTTGCATCCTCGAACACTGCTACCTCTTGAATTCTCATTTCCTTTACATCTCTTAATCCTAGAATAAGAGCTTCATATTCTGCCACATTGTTGGTAGCTTCAAATTCTAGCTTGTATGACAGAGATATGGTTTCCTGAGTAGGTGACACAAAAAATACCCCAGCACCAGCGCCTTCCCTGGAAAAGGCTCCATCGAAAAACATTTTCCCGACGGGGGTGATGGAGGGAGGAAATTCATGAGAAGTGGTGGGTTGCTTTCTGAGTTTTAGAGGAGGATCGGGAGAATTAGTGAGTTGTAGTAAACTGGAACCTAAATCAGTGTCCAAGTCAAAAATGGGATGGTTGGTAGGATTAGCTTCATCACTAATTATATAGGCCAGCTGGGCTTCTCTGTATAATCTCCTATGGTCCCCTCCAAATACTGGAATAATAGCATAGGTTAGGTCCATCTGCAGAGTTCCCCCAGTATTTTTATCCAATATCTTGATAACAACATACCAAAATTGGGGGGGACATCAGCCACTACAACATCCATGACCACACTTTTCATGGGCAATTGAAACAAGGTCACAACTATGTCTTTGATGACTCCTACACATTGGATTTTCCTAGATTCAAAGGAATAGAGGTCATGATAGGGTCTGGTGACTTCTAGTCCTAATTCTTCCATGAAAATTTTGGGCATGAGGTTGTGGGAAGCCCCTAAATCCATCAAAAAATTGTGCAGCACCTTGTCATGTATATTCAAGGATGTGTAGAAGGGAGGGGATGAATCATTCATGTCTTCTACCATAGGACCTAGAATAACTGCAGGCTTTTCATCTTGCAAATTGATGGAGTCTATGGGAAAGCATGAGGCCTTAGACTGTAATATCTTAGAGAAGATTTTTTTGAACTCTTCCTATTTAATCAATTCGGTGAGGGGCACAGGGATTCTAATTTTTTGAATTTCATGCTCAAAGTTGAAAAAAGATGTAAGCTTTGGGATTTCCCTCACTTCAGGAACATGAATCTAGACCATTGGAGGGAGGGGTTGAGCCTTCCTACCTTTGTTGTTGTCACCTACTCCACTAGAAGGTTTCTTTGTTCTAGGGAACTATTCATAAACATCAGGTACAACTATCTTTTTCTTGGACCTTAGGTTATACCTCCCTTGGTTGTTACTAGCCTTGTCTCCCTTGCTAAGTTTATTTAGATGACTTTCCACGAGAGATTCCTTGTATGATGATTGAGTGAGATGAGGAAAAGGGGTAGCATCTCCAAAGTAGTGGATTTTAGGATCAATCCCATCTATTTCCCCTTCTTCCTCATCGGTCGCAAAATTATTTTGAAAAGGGGCCAGAATTTTCTGGTCTTCTCTATCTCTTCCCCTCTAGTCTCTTTGCATAGTCGAGGGAGCAATCTTGTTTGGCCTCCTGAATCCTCATTTTATTTCAGCATTTTGAGGACCTTTGTATTCTTTCCTCCCCTCCACCTTCATTCTCTCCATCTCTGCAGACATAGACTTCACTATCTTGGTCAGTTCATCCACTTGAGGGTGAGGCACCGAGGGGCGAGAAGTTGAGGCTTTAGTTCTTCCCTTTCTCCTATCTGCATCAGTCTTGTTTCTCATCCTATCAGTTGCTAATGCGTTAGATTCCAACTCTATGGCCACATCTTACAACTGAGCTAGGGAGGTAGCTCTTCTTTCTCTCAATAGAAGATAGAAGTCAAGGCCGAATGCACTAGCATAAGAAATTTTGGCGGAGGCTTCTAAGGGATTTATCTCAACAGGAATCTTATTATACATATTATTGAATATTTTGGAGAAGTCAGAGACAAACTCTCCTTCCATCTTCTTCAAAGACCCGAACTCTATCATGTAATACATGAAATCCTTCTTATCTCCCCACTGCCTCAAGAAAGCACCATAATTCCAGCAATAGATCCGAGGGCCAATCCCCTAATCCATTTCCTCACCTCACCATCTAGGCTCTAGACGAAGACTCTCATCCAAACATCTTCATTTTCAATGTTCAGGTTGTCTGTATATTTGTAGAAAGAAGCTAGGTGCTCTTCCGTAGTTATGTCCCCTTCGCCAGTGAACTTGGGCATATACTTCTGGTAATCTCCAGCAGGGAGAGGATTCATAGGATGGGGTAAGATTAAGGGAGCATATTTGGCAACAACTATGGCATCCATTCTATTTAAAGGGGGATTATCACCAGCCATAGGAATATTTGGTGGAGGAGAACTTGGAGGAGAAGGAGTTTGCAAAGGGGCTACTGGGAATGAGTCTCTAAGTGGAATGGGAAACAATAGGGGATTTAAGGAGAAGGCTAATGGGCTTAAGTCAGCAGATGCTTCTCTTTGTGTAGAAGTGGCAACAGTAACAAGAGGAGGAGTGGTAAAGATAGGAGTGGGGCAATCTTCTATGGTCTTGGGTCTACACCAAAGTATAGCTTCAGGGGAGAGGGGAGTGACAAGGATTTCTCCCTCCAATCCCAGACAAGGAGGGGAAAAATCAGCAGGAACACTCCCGAAATTTAGGAAACGGTAAACCTCAGAAAAAGGTATGTTAAGAAACTGAGGAGGAGAAAATGGAGTTCCTACAGAAGAAGATGGTAGACTACCTGGTTCGGCAGTGGAAGCTTCTCCTTTAGAGGCCTTTCCTTTTCTGAGAACCACCTCCGGATCAGTTTCAAGTGTAGCTAGAGGTAGCAGTGGATGGGACCGTGTGTGTCTACCTATGAAAGCCACAATTAACATGGTAGGTTCACCATAATGGAGTTGTCACAATGGAGTCATCAGGTGCATAGTAGCAATCTTCAAAGGCTCTGATACCTTATGCACCTTCAGAATTAGAGGCTCAATGTTGTTCAATACCGGGGAAAATTTTGAACTTCGTCCCCAGCAGCAACGCCATAAATCTTAGTGTCAGAAGTCACTCCTGGATTGCGATAGGAGTAGAGCCCAATTCCCATCAGTTTTATGTCATGCTAAGTTTAATGGATGATCAAATGGTTAGGGACTCAGGACAAAATCACTCTAACTTAGGGACACGGTCTGGTATGTAAATAAGAAAGGAGGTCTTGACCTAACTTCAGTCAGTGAGTTGATGCAAGATGAGAAGGTGGAATACTTGGTGAGAGGAGTGAGAAAAACTACCTCGGGCAATAGGCCTTTCGGCATTTTGCAGAAGAAAAACTCTAAATGCAAGCTCTTCTTGGTTCAGAGTTTCGGGGAACTGAAGGGGTAACTTGACTGGATCCTCTAATTCCAAGTCATTCAGCGTTGAGAAAATCACAAGACCGATTAGAGACAACACAACTATTACAGTGATCCAACCTACATCATCCTATAACAGCTACAACTCGACTAGATCCTCCAATTCCGAGTTGTTCTAATACAGTATGAACAAAGACATGGAAAGAAGCTGACGTTCATAAGGTAAGAAGTCTCAGATGTTAATACATAACCAGAATAACCAATGCTTCGTTGAAGCTTTTACAATCGGGAGCCCTGCTCAACCATCGATGCCTAAAAATATCCCAAAACTAAGTACATATACTCCCAAACATTTTCCCAACAGAGGCGTCTTAGACTTTCAGGATGGAGCATCTCTTCAATCAAATATGGCCTGTACTCTTCTGTCATACTCCATCTTAACTCTGCATGGCTCATGCTAAGGGGTAGCCGAACCCTTAAATGTTGATTTAGCATGCATAGACTTCCCTGGTGAGTTGAGGACTCGGCATGGATTCTGTGGAAAAAACCAGTACAGAGGACTACCATGGATGGACTTCCTGTCAAGACCTCCATACCTTGCAATTAATGAGTAAGGAAAGGTTTCAACCACCCCCTCTTTTCTTCATTCTTTCCAAGCAGGTATCAGGATCAAGATCAAGTCGAACCGGCACCTGGAGAACACGGTGCCCCCCTTCTGAAGCTCAAATCGACGCCTTTGGCCCCCTTTGTACAAATATTTCTATTTCCCCAAGTGACCACGGGCTGTGACCCAACACTTTATCCTCTGGGCGCTTTCGTCATTTCAGGGTTCGGGGTTTCGAGATGTGAATTTATGAGAAACCCCTCACCTTTTGAACTCTCGAATACCTAAATGCCAACATGACTAGATCTTGTGCCAAGCATCCTTTGGATTGGACGAATGAGATGATGTCAGTGGTTTCACTATGAAAATCCTGAAAGGCCCCACCTGTGACTCAGATCTTGCGCCGCGTGTCCTTCTGATGAATGGTCCCGATCCTTTTGGGATTTCTTGTACCAGGGTGGCTTTGTCATTAAAAGGGGGGCTACCTCCATTCCCGTGCTCTCTTGACATGACCTGGCACTAGGAACATGGGCTCATCTTCAAAGGTGCCTTTGGCATTTCTCATTTCGACAATTTCAGCTGTAGTGGATGGGAGAACCCCTGTCTCCCGAAATGCTGATCCCCGTAATGCCGATTGGCTGCCACCTACCCCAATTGGATCGGACGGCCTAGACTTTATCTTGAAATATAGGTGTTATCTATTGTGTTATATCTCGGGCAACTTGGTAGCCCTGAAATCCCGATGACCGTCGATTCTTCTCTATATATGGATCTCGGCCACCGACAACAAAGCTTGGCCCACTCGCTTGACATGTAGACTGAAATGAGATTTTTTTGTGCTGTGCTTGGGCGCTCCTCGTGCAACCTGCAGACCTGGGTACTCTTGTGCCCAAGACAAAAATTGTTGTTAACATATAAGATGATGAATTTTGGCACTAGAAAGAAATTCATATTCACACCAAATGTCATGGACATCTATGGCATGCAAACAAACTCCAGGGTTGCTACCAGTGAGGTAAATCATCAGTCTAGATTGTATACATTTTCTGAATTCATTGAATCTGATTCTTCTTTACTCCTTACTCATGCTAATCAAAGTAGTAGGATATGGCATAAAAGGTTTGGAAATTTGAATTTTATATATATGCAAGAATTTAGAGAGAAAATATTGGTTGATGGTCTACCAGACATCCATTTCTCCAAGGGAGTATGTGAGGGATGTGTTCTCAGAAAAAACCCTCAAGATAAATTCGACAAAGGAAAATCTCAGAGAGCTTTTGCACCTTTAGATATGATCCACAGTGACCTTATGGGTCATTTTCCACATCCATATATAAGAAAAGTGAGGCTTTCTCTCATTTTTGTTGATGATTTCTCACATTTTACATGGATCTACTTTCTTAGGCAAAAATTCAAACTCTTTCAACACCTTAAAGATTTCAAAGCCCTGGTTGAGACACAGTCCGGAAAGAAGATCAAAGTCCTCCAAACTGATAATGAGGGAGAGTATGTAAATCATGATATCCATAATATTTTCTATGAGGCAAGGATTCAGTTGCAACACACAGTTCGCTATACGCCACAACAAAACGAAGTTGCTGAGTGGAAAAACAAATCTCTAAAGGAGATGGAATCTTGCATGTTGCATGAAAGTTCACTACCACAGATACTATGGGCCGAAGAACTCAATTGTGAAACATACATCCAAAACATATCTCCCCATAGATATGTCAAGTACAAGAACCCCTACAACGCTTGGAGCGGCCTCAAATCGAAAGTGACCCACTTTCGTATTTTTCGGTTCACGTGCATGGGCCTAGATTCTCTATGAAAAGAGGAAGGCACTTGATCCTTAGCGAACTGAGTGTATTTTTATTGGATACCCCAACAGTGTGAAGGGATATAGGATTATTGATATTTTCTCAAAATGACTCATCATCGAGCGTAGTGTCCAATTCGAGGAAATCCTCTCCCCAACAACTACATGCCGACACCTTCATTATTCCACCCGTCTGAGATGATGAGCCTGCACATGTCGAATCTTCTCCAGAAAAGAGTTCTAATTCAGAGGACTCAGATGATTCATATTCATATTTAATATAGTTACATTTAGATTCAGATCATCCACATATAGTTGCAAAGCCAGAGCAGAGGCTGAAGTGGGCACATACTACTCTTCAGGATGCAGGGGATCTCATTGGTGATCCAAGCGATACTAGGAGGAATCAATCTGATTTTGAGGAGCCTCCTATTGCACTCACTCCCACTGAACCATTTCCCTCTAGGCATATTTTCTTAGTTCATTCTTCAGATCCACAGTTTTATGGCAAGGCTGCTAAAAATCCATTTTGGAATCCACCATGTAGGAGGCATACAACTCCCTACTCGAGAATCAAACTTGGGATTTGGTTCCCCTTCCTTCTAGGAGGAAAATTTTAGATGAATATGGGTCTAGAGGACCAAGAGCGCAGTGGATGGACAAATTAGAAGATACAAATCTAGGCTTGTTTCCAAAGGCTTTCAGCAGGTGCATGGTATTGACTATGATAATACCTTCACTCCGGTAGAAAATATGGATTCCATACGATTGCCACTTTCCATTGCGGAAGCCAAGGGATGGGAAGTCCATCAGATGGAAGTGAAGAATGAATTTCTTCATGGTGATCTCTCTGAGGAAATATATATGGAGAAGCCCTAGGGATTTATGTAGGACTCATCTTTGGTCTGTTGACTAAAGAAATCCCTTTATGGACTCAAGAAAGCTCTGAGGGTATGGTATTCCAATATGGACTCCTACATGTTGTCACAAAACTTTGTACGTTGTAAATGAGACCTAAATGTCTACATGATCCGAACGACTGATTCAATTCTACTCTTAGCTCTGTATGTTGATGGTTTGTTTATCATCGGTTGCTCAACTTTAGAGATTGTTGCAGTCAAGAGGATTCTACATGACAAGTTTTTGATGACAGACATGGGTCCACTACACTTCTTCCTTGGACTAGAGATCAGTCAGGATGCATCAGGCATAAAACTATCTCAGGCCAAGTATGGACGGGATCTCCTTGAGATATTTCACATGAAAGACTACAAGCCTACTCCGACTCTTTTCCTGTCTAGAGTCAAACTTGAGGAGGGTGGGGAGAATCCACTAGTTGACAACACACTGTACAAACAACTAGTGTGGAGAATGTTATATCTCACACACTCTAGACTAGACCTCTCCTATGTAGTTGGGGCAGTTTCCAAGTTCATGCAGGAGCTGCATAAGCTAAATTTGAAGGCTACAAAGCATACTCTTCAATATGTACATGGAACCATCACCTTTGGGATTCATTATGCAGTAGACTCTACATTAGACCTCATCGGGTTTACTGATTATGATTGGATGGGTGATAACACTGATTGCAAGTCCACATATGGTTACTCACTCAGACTTGGTTTTGGGCCTATCCGTTGGTCAAGAAAGAAGAAATATTCCATTTCTCTATCTTCAAGCGAGGAAGAGTACAAAGGGGTAGTTAACATAGCCATTTAGGCTATGTGGCTACAACATTTTCTTACTGAGTTGGGAATTCAATTTCACTGGTTGATCATCATCTGATGTGAAAACTAGAGTAGTCTAAATTTCTACAGAGATCCAGTTCAGAGGCAGCGGACGAAGCACATCGAGATCCACATGCACTACATCCAGGACCTAGTACACTAGTGGATCATCAACCTACAATTGTGTCCTTCAACAAAATATACGACACACATTTTCACCAAAACCTTCAGTAAGAAGAAGTTCCATTCTCTGCGAATTCATCTTGGAGTGAACGACGCAGTTTCCTAGCAACTGTAGTTATTCCTTTTACATACATTTTACCTTTAAGGGGGGGGGTTTACCATGAGGTTTTCCCTCTTTCCTCACTTTATTTTAGTGTAGCTTTTGTATTTGGGTACCTAAAATGGCCTTGTGCCGGGACCCATTCTTTATTTTCACCATAGTGATGTTCATGGGGGGGTGTTGTAGTTACTTCAAACACACCTAGGATTTCTTTTTCCTAAGTTTTTTCCTTGTTTATTAGTTATTATTAGTCATTTATCTAGTCTCTTATTTTTTAGGAGAGAATATTCCACTCGGAGAATATTCTCTTCAGTTGACACTTCAGTTTGAGAAGTTGAGTTGAGTCTAGATGTTGCATTGGTTTTGACACCATGCAACATTGGGATCATCACCAAAATAGTGCATTACCCTATTTTCCTTGATCTACTCCTCACTACACTCTGTTTAGTCAGTTAACTCAACACTGGTTGACTAGTTAACTCAGCTAGGTGGCAGTTCACTCCCGTAACTACCTGAGAGACTAGACTAGGTGGAATTTCACTCCTGTAACTGTTGGTGTGTGTCCAAATCACTCTATGCCACCAATATGATGTAGTTTTTCTCTCCATTGTGCATTCATTGAGTTATACATAGTATATCATGTGTAAATTATTGATTATTCATTACAGTTAATGAGAATTCTTCTATTTTTTTCTCTCCTTCTTCTTTCTCAATTTTTGTCTGCAAATGTGTGTAGTATTTTATAGCTATATATATTATGTGTAGGTTCAACAGATTTATAGTGTTGGCTAAATTTTCTACCAGGAGAATATCCATAGTTAGAAAATGAAGAATTTGAACCCTTTAACCCATATCAGTTTTTGACAAGTTTCTTGTTTTTTGGATTTTGCAATTTTGAGGATGGTCATGCTTGATAAATCATGTTTAGCTACTGGGGTGTTATCTTCTAAGTGATATATCATGATCATAATTTATTACAACATTCTATGGAAGTATAGATATTTTTTTGAAAACTTTAAGGCATTATCAAATGAAATAAGGTGCTATAGGAAAGTTAATAATGTCTGGTGCTGCGAACTAGCTTATATAGACATGCGTTGCGAACTGGCACTACGAACTTAGGTTTTGGATTTTTGAAGGGATAAATAGTTTCTAGGTGTCAGAGATCGATGAAATCCAGTTGTATGATGGTCAATTACGAGCTGGGAGGCCACTTTCCAAAGGGATAAGCACTCAAAGGGACACTTCATCATCCATAAAGAAGATGTTCAAGACTTTGCCAACATCAACCTAAATTTTATCATTTTTTTTTTCTATTATCTAGCTATTCCCACACCACTTTGAGGGCACATGGATATTATGATAAGGTTTTTATTAGAATTATAGTGTTTTCACTGATAGTATAGGTTATAAAAACATTATTGTAAGTGTGATAGAGGGTTTGAATGGTGTAAGAGAGGACTCACTTTTGGTACTATGTTTATTACAAAATACCTTCTCTTTTATGTATCAGACTTAAGATTCCCTGGATAATGAAAATTAGTTCTTTTTCCTTCCACTTTGTTGTCTTTTAAATTCTTATTATAGTCTAGTGAAATATTCATTTGACTGATTTATATCTTGTTGCAATAGAGGATATATTGTAATGTTGTTTACAAATATTACAGAATTCATCTCTTTGATTATAATAATTTATTGTTTCAGAAAGTTCTACTTTATATATTTGTCATACTTCCTGATGTAGCTAATAGACATTTCACTTTCTTCTTATTAAGTCTTCCACCTACTCATCCTTTTTCTAAACAACCCTAATCAAAGTTATTCGAGCCTTATTTGCTGGTGCAAATTGTATGAAGTAAGCTGTGATTTACACTATTTTCCTGAGTTGTCATCCATTTTCTATCCTACAATAAAAAATATCTTTAACCTACTAATGGGTGTTGATATTACACTTTAGCAGTCAAAGTGTGACTTTCAGTGCTAACATTCTTGGCGTCGTTGCTAGGGAATGGATTGAATACTTTTCCCTAGGTTGTACGACAAAGAAAATATTGATTCTGAGGTGCAAAATGATTAGTAAATTGAATAGTGTAGATTGCACCTGTCGACTCCATTGTTTCCATTGTGGCTCCCAAAGGTAGACACACAAGGTACACTCCACATTTACCTCTGGATGCACCTGAAGCTAACCCAGAAAATATCATCAAGAAAGGAAAGGATTCACAAGGATCCTCTTCATATTTTTTCTTAGGTACTGTTGGGAAATTACCTGAATCTATTTTTCAAACACCAGTAGTTGTATCTAGCATTTATAAATTACCCACTATTGAAGATTTTGAAGATTTAAAAGTAGGAGAATTTTCTGTTGAATACTTATCTTTTTCTCCTCAATTGAAAGAAGAAAGTCTTGAGAATTTTGATGTTCTTGCATCCCCTGATATTGTAAATTTGTTTAGGATTGAGAGTCCAGAGGAATTTCCCCTCTTATTTTCTCCCTCTCCTCATTCTTTCAAATTTGTTGTGACCAAAGAGGAAGGAACCCCTATCCTTCTTGATTTTTCCCCATCCTCCTCGAAAACTGAACCACTTTTTGTTAAACCTGAAATTCCTCCATCTTATACTCTTCCTTTACCTAAGATACTTGACATTCATTTTGAATCCTTGGCTATAAAATCGCCTCCCACATCCCCTAAGACTCAAAATCTTGTTCTTCCTAATCCAATGGTAGGTGCAAACCCTCCTCAGAATAGGATGGATTCTATTATGGCTACTAGGTATGCTCCTCTAGTGCTGCCTCGACCTATGAATGCTCTCCCAACAGGATATTACCTAAAGTATATGCCCAAGTTCATAGGAGAAGAGGACATAACTATAGGGGAACACCTTGAAATTTTTTATAGCTATGTTGATAATCTGAATATTGAGAATGAGGATGTGTGGATGATAGTTTTTGTACAAATCCTTGATGGTGAATCTAGAAAATGGTTTAGGGGTTTAAATACTAGATCAATTTATGGGATTGAAGCCCTTGATAATGCATTTTTAAGGAATTGGGGGAAAAAGAAGGAATTTTTGTATTATATCACTGAATTTGGTGGTCTCAAAAGAAAAGAAGGTGAATCAATATCATACTTTTCCAAAAGGTTCAACAAAATGTATAGTAAAATTCCTATAGAGATCAAGCCTACTGAAACCTCTACCAAAATAACCTATGCTAGTGCCTTTGATCCTGAGTTTTGTCTTTTGTTAAGAGAGATAATATCTACTTCACTAGTCCACATGCAAGATGCTTCCCTAGAAGTGGAATCAAACATATTGGTTGCAGACAAATTAAGAGGCAAATTTGATAGGGATAGGAGGAAACAAAAGGAAGAATATTCCACCTTTTATGCTTCAACAACTAACCCTTAGGTGGATGAATTGACCAAATTAGTCAAATTCCTTTCTGAATAAATGGAAAAAATAAAATTAGAGGGGAGACAAGCAAACGGGAACACACAAGATTTTGGAAACAAAAAAAAACTTCAAAGACAAAATAATTCTCTTCAAATTATTCAAAGAGATCAGAGGAATATAGATGATCAAAAGGTTAATAATCCTCTTCAAAATAATAGATTTGATGATGAAGAAGGAGAAAATGAGGACATTGATCAATAAATTCATTGTCTAGGAGACACATCTACTTCCCCTCACCTAACTCAATCTTGTTATGAAGAGTCCTTGATGAACAACCAACTAAATGATTTAAGAAAGGGAGAGAAAATAAATGAAAATCAAAATAAGTATAACTTGAGGTCAAAACAGAAAGAGGGAAAGCCTAGTACATCAAATCATCCTAAAAAATCAGACTCCTCTACTAAAACAGTGGATGTACCAAAGAAAGGAAATGAAGAACAAAATAATCAACCTATGGTTAAAGCCCCTGTCCAAGAAGTAAAAGAAATTTTGAAATCCCCATCTTCTTTTAACTTTGAAAATGAAATTCATAATATTAAAATTCCAGTCCCATTTTTAGAGTTCGTAAAGAATGAAGATTTCAAGAAGTCCATTTCTAAAATGTTGCAGCCTATTTTTTCTTCCCATTCAACGGATTTAGTGAATTTGCAAGATGAAAAACATGCAGTAATATTAGGGCCCTTAGTAGAAGATAGGGATGACTCCTTCCCTCCTTTTTATACCTCATTGAATGTACATGAAAATATCTTACACAACTTCTTGATGGACTCAAGTGCATCACATAACTTAATGCCTAAATATGTAATGGATGAATTAGGTCTAGAGATCACCAAAACATATCATGATCTATATTTTTTTGACTCAAGGAAAGTGAAATTCCTTGGGGTGATCAAATATTTGGTTGTTACCCTTTTTCAATTTCCCATGAAGAGTATAGTCATGGATATAGTAGTTGCATATGTTACGCCTAAGTTTGAAATGTTATTGTCCAGATCATGGATTGAGATATTGGGAGGAACACTGGAGATGGACCTCTCCTATGCCACAATACCTGTGTTTGGAGGTGAACATAGAAGGTTGTATAGAGAAGCACAACTGGATTATATTATCACTGATGAAGGTAACCCCACCAACCATTCTATTTATGTTGTGGACATTGATTTGGAATCTAGCATTCTACAACTCAGTGATCTTCCTCAACCACCTTCGGAAATAAGAAATCGATCACCAATAGCATGTGAAATAGTAAAACAAGGTGCTCAAATTTGGAAAATGTTTTTTGATGGGGAATATTCTAAAGATAGTGTTGGTGCTAGAGTGGTTTTCATTTCCCCCTCTCAATAAGTCATAACTTTGTCTTTCAAGTTAGAATTTGAGACCACAAATAACATTGTTGAATATGAGACTCTAGTTTTGGGGTTGAGGGCTATTAAAGATATGAAGATTGAGGAAGTATCATTTTTTGGAGATGCAGAGATGATTGTACATCAGATCAGAAATATATATCAGGAAAAACATCCAAGGTTGAGGATCTACAGAAATCAGGTATGGGATCTGATTGATAATTTCTTCCTAGCTTTCAATATATCCTTTGTTCCTGGAAAAGAGAATGCATTGGCTGACTCCCTAGCTATTTCTGTTAGCAACTTTAATGTTGCACTACCATCTAAACTTAGGTATGATGTTCAAGTAAACTATAGGCCTTCCATACCTGACAATGTCAAACATTGGAAGGGTTTTGAAGATGATCTTGAGATAAAAATATTTATGGAAACAGTGGAAGAATTTTCTACACTTCACATGGATCCATATCTAAATAATGAAAAAAATCATCATGCTGAAAAATTCCTAAATAAAATTGCATACCACAAGATTGTACAGTTTCCTAGTATTCATATCCCCAAGGGATTGGTTCCTTTAGAGAGATTATTTGATAGTAAGGATGTGGATGTCAAAGTGAGAGGTTCAAATGCAAGTGTTGATTTGACATAATGCAATGTAGGTACTGATGAAAATCCCAAGTATGCCAATCTATCTATTAGTCTGTCAGAAAAAAATAAAAATGAGTATATCAAACTGCTAAAGGAATTTGCTGATGTTTTTTATTGGAAGTATTATGATTTTCAAACTTATGACACAAGAATTATTGAACAAAAAATACCTTTGAAGGATGATACTAAACCATTTAGACAAAAACTAAGTTAGATTAATCCTATGTTGTTGCCCATCATGGAAAAGGAGGTAAAAAAATTTCTTGATGCCCAGATCATCATACCTTTGAGGTATTATGAGTGGATAACTAATCTTGTGCCTGTTAGGAAAAATAATGGAGAAATCAGAGTATGTGTTGATTTCATAAATTTAAATAGGTGTTCTAGGAAAGATAATTACACTTTTCCTAAGATGGAACATATTTTGCAAAGGGTGACAGGATCAACAAGGATGTCCATGATTGATGGATTTTCAGGCTACAATCAAATTTATGTTTTTCCTGGAGATAGGGAGAAGACAACATTTACCACTCCTTGGGGTACATTAATGTATGCCAAGATACCCTTTGGTCTCATGAATGCAAGGGAAACATTCAACGTGCAATGTATATTTATTTTATTGGAGAAAAGGATAAGTTTGTGGTGATCTACTTGGATGACATCTCAAAGTTTTCAAAATCTAATGGAGATTGCTATAAATATTTGAAGAAGGTGTTCCTAAAATGTATAGAATTTGGATTTTCACTCAATCCCAAGAAGTCCCTCTTTTCTATGAACCAAGATATGTTGTTGGGACATATTGTCTCAATTGAAGGGGTAAAAATTGACCCAATTGGAGTAGAGGCCATCAAGACTCTATCTCTCCCTCGGTCCAAGAAAGAGATCCAGACCTTCCTGGGTAAGATAAACTTCTTGAGAAGATTCATTTCGAATTTTTCTGAGTTGGTCAAGTTTATCACATCCATGTTGAGAAAGGGAAATGAGTTAAGGTGCGCACTTGAATCTAGAAATTATTTTGATCAAATTAAACAAACATTGACTGAGGCACATGTTCTTATCAGCCCTGATTATTCAAAAGGATTTATGATATTTTCTTTTGCCTCACATGACATATTGGCTTCTATCCTCCTTCAGAAAAACTCATATGGGATGGAGAAACCTATTTATTTTTTCAGTAGGGCTTTTAGAGATGTTGAAGTTAGGTATGACATCATGGAGAAGAAAGCTTATGATTTGGTCAAAGCCCTCAAGGATTTCATAGTATATGTTCTGAATTCTATAATCATTGCTTATGTCCCTTCATCCTATGTTAAAGAAATTATAATTCAGCCTAACATAGATGGAAAGAGAAGAAAGTGGATTGCCAAAATTATGGAATTTGATCTTGAAATGAAACCAACCAAGTTGGTGAAATGGAAAGGTTTAGCTAGATTGTTAGATGAATCAAATTGTAAGACTCTTGGAGTTAATTTCATGAATGCATATTATGTATATCAATAGACTGATATTACTAGCAGCATCTCACATATCAGCCCCGAATTGATAGAGTGTAGTTGGTACAAGGACCTCATCCAATTCTTGTAGACATTGCAGCCCCCTGTTGGACTTGAGAAGACTAAGGTGAGGGTTTTAAAGCTCAAAGAAATCAGATATTGCATTGTTGATCATGTTTTGTATTGGAAGGATCATGTAGGGGTTTTTTTAATATGCTTGGACCGAGATGAGGAAAGCAAAGCATGATTGATTTTCATGATAGCTTATGTGTAGGCCATCATTTTTGGAGGACCATAGCATATAAAATACTCAGAGTTGGGTAATTTTGGCCTATTTTATTCATTGAAGTATGTGAAAATATCAAGGCTTATGATAAATGTCATAAATTCACAAGAAATAAATAGCTAAAATTTTTTCCTCTTAAGCCCATAATGGTATCTGGTCCTTTCCAACAATGGGGATTAGATTTCATTGGAGAAATCCATCCATCTTCAAGTGGCCAACATCATTGGATCCTGCCATTGATTATTTCACCAAGTGGATAGAAGCCATCCCTACAATAAATGAAACACATAAAGTAGTCATTGGTTTCCTGGAAGACATTTTGTCAATATTTGGATTTCCTAGAAAGATTATGACTCATAATGTTGCAACTTTTAAAGATGAACCTCTGGTCAACTTTTGTGGAACGTTTGGGATCCATCTTATTCACTCTACTGCTTATTAACCTCAAGGTAATGGGTTGGCAAAATCCTCCAACAAAATTCTAGTAAAGATCATCAAAAAAATGTTGAAGGATAACAAAAAGTATTGGGATTCAAAGATGAAGTTTTCTCTATGGGAAGATAGAGTAACCACCAAGAAATTGATTGGTACTACTCCATTTCAGTTGGTCTATGGAACTGAGGTTGTTTTTCCTTCTCAACTTGCATTACCTGTGGAAATGTTTCTTCAAGGCCAATAGGGAGAGTCAAATCATATGATCAGGAGGATGCATAAGCTAGTGGAGGTACAATAGACCAGAGAGAAACTCTTTGATAAAGAACATAGCCATCAACAAAAGATCAAGAAAGATTTTGAAAAAAAGGTAAAGAAAGAATATCTCCAACTGGGAGACATGGTACTCAAATGAGATGCACAAAGGAAAGACAAGGGTAAACATTGTAAATTCGAAGCCTTGCAGATTGGTCCTTTCAAAATTTCTAAAGTTTTTCAAAATAACAATTTCAAATTGGAGAGCTTAGAAGATACTGAATTTTTTGGTGGCCCAGTCAATGGGCATTTTATAAAGAAATACTTTTCTTGAAATCCATGAGTGTCTTCCCTTTCATTGTAAATATCAGTTTTAGCTTGTTTTGTTTTCTTTAAATAATGACCCCATAGCCCTTGGATAAGGCACTAAAACTACATGTTCTTGGCACCTCACAGGGAGGATTCCATCCCCTATCGAGAAAACTTTTATCACATAGAATTGCAAAGGTCAAAAATCATTTCATTTTTTATTTTGAGTCATAGGTTATCATCAAGTTTCAGGTTTTTTATGTCCCTTTGCTATAGTTGTTTTTCAAATTATTGATTTCAATAAGCTAAGGTTAGTTTTGAATTTGGTCTAGAGTCCTTGGGTTATGACTTACTATCATAACAATTCGGATAAATCTTCATGAGTCACATATTTCAAATTATCCATCATCAGCCTCGCATGTCACACCTCCATGATGTATGCAGACCCGCCCCTTTTATTACCTTTTACCAATTTAGATGTCTAATCAGTTTTGATTTGTGTGTTGCCAACTCACTAAGAGATTTCATAGTGCATTCAAAGGTACACCATGCATTCATTTCCATCATTTCATTTATGGATTGTGTCTAAGATAATCTCATTGTTTTCAGAGATGATATTTTAAAAAAAATGTCCAAGGATTATGTCATAAAGGATTCTATCTATTTTCTCCAAGTGTGCAAATCATATTTGAGCTCAGCGCTGCGAACCTAGTGCTACAGACAGGCATTGCAAACTCAGTGTTTTGAACTTGCTGAAGAGGAGAGTTGGAGGTTGATCTACTTCCAAACATTCTCATTCAAATTTAACAACATAAACAAAAAACACAAGTCCATCAGGTACTCGATGAAGATTTATACGTTTTCTAAAGGTTGAAGGAGATGATTTTGTTGGTCTCACCCCTCGATGTTGTGAACTATGTTATTATATTATTGAATGCTTTCACATCCATTTTATCTATGATTTGAACCCTACCTATCAAACCTCATCACCTTCAATACCTCATCTACCCTTCCCACTACCTAAAATTTATTTTCTCCCCTGATATTTCCTAGCGTTGTGAACTCTATATTTTGGCACTGTGAACCTTTTTCTACAAATTCATCATTGCGAACCCCCTGTTCCAGTTTTGTTAAAATCCTTCCTCTACATACTTTACAAGCTCAAATTCAAAGGAGTGATTCTACACCCTTTTCAGCTTGGATTTTTGGTTGATCAACTTCCATATTAAGTTTAAATATTACATGCATTTTTCATAATGCTAAAGGATACAGGTATTGTGATAAAATCCCTATTTCAAGAAGAGAAATCACAGGTGTCTTTCTCTTATTGTAAATTCTAGTTGCCTATCTTTATATATTCTGTTTGAAGACCACACTCTCTCATCCCTGAATGTGCATAAAGTGAATTGTGTATAAATCATGTACTCGGTCAACCTATGGAAAACAATTTGTTATCAAAACCCTAGTATCTTATAGCCTTGTTTTCATAGATCTACCTGTTATTACAACTCACATAAAACATTCGTCAACAACAATCATGGACAACTCACAACACAAGAAGACTCATAAGGGAGGTGAAATAGTAAGGACAGAGCCTTATGATATGCATATTTTTTATTCTAAACCCTTGATCAGAGAGGATTTCTAGGGGGTAGGTTGTATCAAATTTTGTCAAAAAATTTAGAGGGGCCACCCATAGGTGGCTAGGGAATTTGCACTAAATTTCAATGGGACCAAAACCAGAGCTGGAATATTGGAATTTTAAGTTTCATAATTGTCCATATCCATTGCAACAAATATACCTAACACTGGAGAAAAGTGGTTCAAGGATATGACATTAAATGCCTCTTTCTCCAAGGAGTTCCTCAAACTAGAATACCAGGAAGACAATCTGTCCAAAGGGGCACCCAAAAATCATAGGCTTGAAGGTTTTGATAAAATGTTGAAGTAATATTTAACATGGTATACCAATACCATATAAATTTGTTGTTACACTTCATAGGGAAAGAAGTTATAAACCTCCCTTTTTATTTGTTTAGAAGTATTGGCAAGATGGATGACAAAGTTCAGACCAAATCCAAGAAAGTGGAAACTAGTGTTTTCCACTAAGGTCTTATCAAAATGCTAGATACGGAAGAATTGATAAAGACAAGCACAGATTGGGAAACATTCATCACTTCTTCATAGTTTCAGCTAAATGTTTCCCACACTCCACAGTCCAAACTTTAAATCCATGTTCCTGATGAGATGATTGTGTATTCATAGGTGAGAAAGAAGAGAAAGAGTATTATGACTGTTAAATATGATAGAGCCAAAAATGGATATGAAGAAGGAGGAACTTCACAGTCTTCACAAAGGGAAGCTTCACCCATGGAAGATCCCAATCCAATGAAGGTTCTTTCAAGAAAAACCATAGGCCTAAGAGGTAGAAAGTTTGTGTTTCCTTCACCTAGTGCAGCTGACAAGGTGAAAGCTAGGAGGCCTCTTTCGAGAGAAGCAAGCAAGAAAGAAATCCCTATGAAGGATGATGTAGTAGGATTTTCATCGCATAGGAAAGGTAAATCCATAGATGTTAAAAATCATGTTGAAATTATTGACATCACTACTCCTCAAGAAGAGAGCAATCCTACTTTTAAGAGGCTCAAAAGACAACTTAAAGAGGAAAGGGATGAAGTTGATGAACTGAAGAAGGAGGAGTTGGTTTCAAAGAGGAAACTTAAGGGACTCATGGACATGTATCATGAAACTATTGACAAATCCATATTTATAGCCAAAAGGTCCCTGCCCCTCCACATGCAACTCATAAACCTCTACAGACAAAACATAGCTCACCAGGCACAAATCAAAGAACTAAAGGCAGAGCTACAACAATTCAAAGAGGAGTTAGCTAAGAGAAATATAGATATGTTGGCTAAAGTTTCTACCATGAAGAGCTCCAGAGTTATAAAATGAAGAAGTTGAACCTCTTAACTCATATCATTTTTTGACAAGTTTCTTGTTTTTTGTATTTTGAAATTTTGAGGATGGTCATGCTTGATAAATCATGTTTATCTATTGGGGTGTTATATTATAAGTCATATATCATGATCATACATTATTAAAATATTCTGTGGCACTAGAGATATTTTTTTTAACACTTTAAGGACTTATCAAATGAAATAAGCTGCTACAGGAAAGTTCACAGCACGTGGTGCTGCGAACTGGCTTATATAAATAGGGGTTGTGAACTAGCACTACAAACATAGGTTTTGGAGTTTTGAAGGGAGGAACAGTTTCCAGGTGTCAGAGATCGATGCAAGATAGTTGTATGATGGTCAGTTATGAGTTGGGAGGCCACTTTCCAAAGGGAGAAGCACTCAAAGGGACACTTCATCAACCATAAAGAAGATGTTCAAGATGTTTCCAACATAAGCCTAAATTTTAGCATTTTATTGTTATTTTTATCCACCTGTTGCCACGCCACTTTGAGGGCACATAGATCCTATGATAAGTTTTTTATTTGAATTATAGTGTTGTCACAGATAGTATAGGTTATAAAAACACTATTGTAAGTCTGATAGAGGGTTCAAATGGTGTAAGAAAGGACTCAATTTTGATACCGTGTGTATTACAAAAATACCTTCTCTTTTACGTATCAGACTTAAGAGTCTTTGGATAATGAAAAACTTATTTTTCCTTCCACTTTGTTGTCTTTCTAATTTTTATTACAATCAAGTGAAAGATCCATTTGATTGATTTATAGCTTGTTGCAATAGAGGATATGTTGTAATGTTGTTTACATATATATCAAAATTCATCTCTTTGATTATAAGAGTTCCTTGTTTCATTGAGTTCTTCTTTATATGTTTATCATACTTCCTGATGTAGCTGATAGAAATTTCACTTTCTTCTTATTAAGTCTTCCACCTACTCATCCTTTTTCTAAACAACCCTGATCAACATTATTCAAAGCCTTATTTGCTGGTGCAAATTGTGTGAAGTAAGCTATGATTTACACTATTTTCCTAAGTTTCCATCGATTTTCTACCTTATCATAAACATATCTTTAACCTACTGATGGGTGCTGAGCTTAGGCTTTAGCAGTCAAAGTGTGAATTTCAATGCTAATATAATTGTCCATGTGAAAGTGATGAATAAGGTCACACACCTACTTATATTGGGAAAGAAAAATTCCTTCATTGGTTTGCAAAGCTCCGAGGCCAAGGAAATAGTGCAAAAATCCTAAGTCTGTCATTTCAAATTTTTTCTTAAGGATGGTTTTCACATGGTTTAAAAGTTTTGAGTCACTACCAGTAAGGATAAGGTCATCAACATAAATGACAAGGATTATGAGATGGATTCCTAATTTCTTGGTATAGACATTAGGATTAGAATGGAATCTAGAGAATCCAGTGGAAATAAGAAAGATGTCCATTTTGGCATACCGAGCTCAAGGAGATTTCTTAAGACAATAAAAAGATTTATTAAGGAAACAAACAAGTCTAGAATCATTCTGGACATAGCCAGGAGGTTGTTCCATGTATATTTATTCTTGAAAATCTCCATGCAATAAGGAGGATTTAAAATCCATATTATGGACCTCCAATTTATGTGAGGCAACAAGGGAAAGAACAAGGTGGATGGAATTCATTTTGGCTACAGGGGCAAAGGTTTCATTATAGTCAAATCCTTCAACTTTTGAAAATCCTTTGGAAACAAATCGAGCCTTGTCTCTTTCAACACCTCCATATGATGCATAATTATTTATGTAGACCCATTTACATATGATAAGTTTTCTTCTGTTTGGAGGAGGTAGAAGATCCCAAGTATCATTTTCCATTAAATAACAATACTTTGTATTAATTGTTGTATCCCAATCTAGATGACCTTAAGCTTCTGCAAATGTCTCTAGATAATGAGCCTCTGAAACTTGAGACAAAAGAGAAGAGGCTTGTTGGAACTGTCAATGTGTCTGACTATGATCTAAAGGATCACCGACAATATCACCAAGTGTTTCTCGTGTTGAACAGACCCATCTAAGAGGTGGTGGAGCTGGAGCTGGTATTGGTTCAGGTTGAAAGGACTCATCTAAAGGAAGGTGAGCAGGAGGAGGTGAATTTTCATCCTTGTTTTCATCATCTAAAGAAGAAACTAGAATAGGAACAGAAGAAGGCACAAACACCGAAGATGGCTCGCAGACCAAAGAAGGAACAAACGTTGAATTAGGATCATAGGCTAAAGGAGGCACAAATGCTAAATTAGGCTCATACGCAAAGATATTTTCATCAAATTTAACATTTCTTCTAATAATATTTTCATTACAATGTGGTTGAAAAAGTCTATATCCTTTGAAATATTAAGAATAACCAAAAAATATACACTTCTCACTTTTAGGCTGCAATGGTTTCCTTTTCTTATCAGGAATGTGAGCCCGTGCTATAATGCCAAATACACAGAAGTGACTTACATCTGGTTTAATTTTAGTCCAATCTTATTCCAGTGTTACATTTTTAAGAGGCTTTGTGGGAGTGCAATTTACTATGTAATTTTCACAGTTGATGCCTACTGCCCAATACTTTAGACTTAATCCCTTAGATTGAATCATACAATTAGCCATTTATTTTAATGTGTGGTTCTTTCTCTCAGCAACACCATTTTGTTGTGGTGTATATGGAACAATGTGTTTCATTTGGATTCCCTATGTAGTGTAGTAACATGTAAAATTATTGTTCACATATTCTCCTCCATTATATGTTCTTAACATTTGATTTTGATGTCCAAATTTATTTTCTACAAGGGCCTTGTAGGCCAAAAACTTTTCAAAAACTTCTCTCTTATGTTTTAAGAAGTAAACCCAAGTACATCTGGAAAAGTCATCAATGAAAATTATGAAATACTTGCACCTGCAAAAAGAAGGGGAAGAAAGTGGACCACACAAATCACCGTGAACAAGATGCAAAGGGATCGAGGCGTGCCAAGAGGCATGTTTGTCAAAACTGTCCCAATGATGTTTTCTAAGAACAAAACCCTCACAAACACCATATCTGCATGAAACATGAGGAAAACTAATCACCATATGTTGATTACATAGTTGTTGCAATGAGCGATAGTTTAGATGACAAAACCGATCATGCCAAAGTTTTCTCAAGTCATCACGATGAGCAACAAAAACTAACGAAAAAAGATGAAGACCCAATGTTGTCAAACTTGTACAACCTAGTAATATCATTAGAAATTCCATTTGCAAGAACATGCATAGGATCTTTTAGATCGTTGATTACAACTTGGTGAGGTGAAAAATCTACGTTTTTACATTCACTTGAATGAGTGATTTGATATACCGATACAAGGATACAAGAAAGACTTGGAACACATAATACATCATTGAAATAACCATTTTCTACTTGAATTGTTCAAGATACTACAACACTAAGATATCTATCATCACCAACAAATATTTTCTTGGTGTTACATTCATTTAGAGTAGAAAATATGTCTTTATCCTTATCCATATGATAAGATGCTCCAAAATCAATAAGCCACTCATCATAAGAAGTATAAGTTGTATTGAAGGAGAAACCAAAAGTAGAAAGTGCATGTCCATGAGAAGAAGAAGAAGAAGTAGAATCAATAGTCATGTTTTTCTTCTTCATTGTTGCTTCTAAAGCTTCCATCTTCTTGAAACATTTGGACTCATCATGACCATATTTATCACAAAAGTTGCAATCTCTGTCATTCTTATTATTTTTATATTTTTCTCCTTTGTATCCATTAGGAGCGAAAGATGTCTGAGTGGGTTTGGGACCCTTATGTTGCTTGTTGTTGTGGCGAGGATGTTGCTTCTTGGGATTATTGGGTTTATATTTCTAATGGAAAACTAAGGATTTGTTGGAGGTACCTACACTATTGATCACTCCAAGTTGTATAAGATTATATCACTCTCTAATCAAAGCATCAAAAAGGACTCAAGAGTGGGTTTTTGATAATCTTTCCCTAGAGCCTCTTTCAGGGCATAAAAGGTAGATACAAACAAAAAATATGCACTACCTAGATTAGAAAAAAATAAGATAGATGCAATTCTCTTCATCCATATTTATATTATATTCTTCACATAAAATTATGACTATTTTAAACTTATATAGATAGTCTTCAATGCAAGAAAAATCAATTGCATTTAAATTTAGTACTTGATTTTCTAAGTTTTTTTCTTGAATAATATTGTGTTTACCAAACACAAATTCAATCTTTTACCAAGATTCATCGGGCCCATTAATTTATTTAAGGTGGAATATTAAATCATGATATATGTACATTCTGATTATTCCATGTGCTTCGTCATTCCTATTATCCCATTTGACTTTCTGATCAACATCAATAGATTCTTTTTCCTTTCCCAAGGTAATCTAGTACAAGCTGTTAACAACAATTTTTTTCTTGGGCATAAGAGTACCCAGGTCTGTAGGTTGCATGAGGAGCACCCAAGCACGGCATGGAAAAATCTCATTTCAAGCTACACATCATGCGAGCGGGCCAAGATTTTTTGTCGGCGGCCAAGATCCATCTATAGAGAAGAATCGATGGTCATCGGGATTTCGGGGCTACCAAGTTGCCCGAGATATAACACAAGAGATAGCACCTATATTTCAAGATAAATTCTAGGCCATCCTATATAGTTGGGGCAGGTGGCAGCCAATCGGCATTATGAGGATCGAAATTTTGGGAGACAGGGGATCTCCCATCCACTGCAGCTGAAATTGCCGAAATGTGAAATGCTAAAGGCACCTTTGAAGATGAGCCCACGGTCCTAGTGCCAGGTCACGTCAAGTGAGCCTAGGAATGGAGGTAGCCCCCCTTTTAATGACAAAGCCACCCCGGTACAAGAAATCCCAAAAGGATCGGGACCATTCATCAGAAGGACACGCGGCGCAAGATCTGAGTCACGGGTGGGGCCTTTCGGGATTTCATAGTGAAATCGCCGATGTCATCTCAGCCGTTCGATCGAAAGGACGCATGGCACAAGATCTAGTCACATCGGCATTTCAGTATTTGAGAGTTCAAAAGGTGAGGGGTTTCTTGTCAATTCACATCTCGAAACCCCGAACCCCAAAACACTGAAAGCGCCCAGAGGATAAAGCGCAGGGTCACAGCCCGTGATCACTTGCGGAAATAGAAAAAGTTGTACAAAGGGGGGCAAAGGTGCCAATTTGAGCTTCAAAAGGGGGACACCATGTTCTCCAGGTGCTATTTTGACTTGATCTCAATCCTGATACCTTCTTGGAATGAATGAAGAAGAGAAGGGGTGGTTGAAACCTCGCCTCACTCATTAATTGCAAGGTATGGAGGTCCCGACAGTTCTCTGTAATAGTTTTTTCCACAGAAGCCATGCCGAGTCCTCGACTCACCAGGGAAGTTTGCGCATGCTAATTCAGCATTTAAGGGTTCTTCTACCCCTTAGCATGAACCATGCAGAGTTAAGATGGCGTATGACGGAGGAGTATAGGCCAGATTTGATTGAAGAGACGCTCCATCCTGAAAGTCTAAGACGTCTATGTTGGGAAAATGTTTGGGAGTATATGTACTTAGTTTTGAGATTTTTTCAGGCATCGATGGTTGAGCAAGGCTCCCAATTGTAAAATCTTCAACGAAGCACTGGTTATTCTGGTTATGTATTAACATCTGAGACTTCTTGCCTTATGAATGTCAGCTTCTTTCCATGTCTTTGTTCATACTATATTAGAACAACTCAGAATTGGAGGATCCATTCGAGTTGTAGCTGTTATAGGATGATGTAGGTTGGATCACTGTAATAGTTGTGTTGTCTCTAATCGGTCTTGCAATTTTATCAACGTTGAATGACTTGGAATTGGAGGATCCAGTCAAGTTACCCCTTCAGTTCCCCGAAACTCTGAACCAAGAAGAGCTTGCATTTAGAGTTTTTCTTCTGCAAACTGCTGAAAGGCCTATTGCCCGAGGTAGTTTTGCTCACTCCTCTCACCAAGTCTTCCACCTGCTCATTTTACATCAACTCACTGACTGAAGTTAGATCAAGACCTCCTTTATTCTTTACATACCAGACCTGGTCCCTGAGTTAGAGTGATTCTGTCCTGGGTCCCTAACCATTTGATCATCCATTAAACTTATCGTGACATAAAACTGATGGGCGTTGGGCTCTGCTCCTGTCGCAATCCAAGAGTGACTTCTGATGCTGACATTTCTGGTGCCGCTGCCAGGGACGAAGTTGAAAATTTTCCTCAGTATTGAACGACATTGAGCCTTTGATTCTGAAGGTACATCAGCTATCAAAGTCTTTGAAGATTGCTACTGTGCACCTGGTGACTCCATTTTGACGACTCCACTGTGGAGAACCTGTTGTGTTAATTGTGGCTTTCAGAGGCAGACACACACGGTCCAATCCACTGATGCCTCTAGCTACACCTGAAACTAATCCAGAGGTGGTTCTCAGAAAAGGAAAGGCCTCTGAAGGAGAATCTTCCACCACTGAAATAGGTAATCTGCCATCTCCTTCTGTAGGAACTCTATTTTCTCCTCCTTAGTTTCTTAACAGACCTTTTTCTAAGGTTTCCCATTTCCTGAATTTTGGGAGTGTTCCTGCTGATTTTTCCCCTCCTGGTCTGGGATTGGAGGGAGAAATCCTTGTCACTCCCCTCTCCCCTAAAGCTGTACTTTGGTGTAGACCCAGGATCACAGAAAATTTCCCTACTCCTATCTTTACCACTCCTCCTCTTGTTACTGTTGCCACTTCTTCACAAAGAGAAGCATCTGCTGACTTAAGTGTGTTAGCCTTCTCCTTAAATCCCCTATTGTTTCCCATTCCACTTAGAGACTCATTCCCAGTAGCCCCTTCACAAACTCCTTCTCCTCCAAGTTCTCCTCCACCTAATATTCCTATGGCTGGTGCTAATCCCCCTCTAAATAGAATGGATGCCATAGTTGCTACCAGATATGCTCCCTTAATCCTACCCCATCTTATGAATCCTCTCCCTGCTAGAGATTACCTGAAGTATATGCCCAAGTTCACTGGAGAAGGGGACATAACTGCGGAAGAGAACCTGGCTACTTTCTACAATTATGTAGACAACCTAAACATTGAAAATGAAGATGTCTAGATTAGAGTCTTCGTCCAGATCCTGGATGGTGAGGTGAGGATGAAAATCTAGATGAAAATATCTTATGCTAGTGCATTCGACCCTGACTTCCATTTTCTGTTGAGAGAAAGAAGAGCTACCTCCCTAGATCATATGCAAGATGCGATCATAGAGGTGGAATCTAATGTATTAGCATCTGATACGCTGAGAAAGAAGGCTGATGCAGATAGGATAAAGGGAAGATCTGAAGCCTCAACTTCTGGCCCCTCAGTGCCTCACCCTCAAGTGGATGAACCGACCAAGATGGTGAAGTCTCTGTCTGCAGAGATGGAGAGAATGAAGGTGGAGGGGAGGAAAGCATACAAAGGTCCTCAAAATGCTGAAAACAAAGGAGGATTCAGGAGGCCAAACAATATTTCTCCCCCGACTATGCAAAGAGACCAGAGGGGAAGAGATAGAGAAGACCAGAAAATTCAGGTCCCTTTTCAAAAAAAATTTGTGACCAATGAGGAAGAAGGGGAAACAGATGGGCTTGATCCTAGAATCCACTTCTTCGAAGATGCTCCTCCTTTTCCTCATCTCACTCAATCAACATACAAGGAATCTCTCGTGGAAATTCAACTAAATGAACTTAGCAAGGGAGACAAGGCTAGTAGCAGCCAAGGCAGGTATAACCTGAGGTCCAAGAAAAAGATAGCAGCACCTGATGTTCCTGAACAATTCCCTAGAACAGAGAAACCTACTAGTGAAGTAGGTGACAAAAAATAAGGTAGGAAGGCTCAACCCCTCCCTCCAATGGTCCAGAGTCATGTTCCTAAAGTGAGGGAAATCCCAAAGATTACATCTTTTTTCAACTTTGAGCATGTAATTCAAAAAATTACAATCCTTGTGCCCCTCACCGAATTGATTAAATAGGAAGAGTTCAAAAAACGCTTCTCTGAGATATTATTGTCTAAAGCCTCATTCTTTCCCATAGACTCCATCAATTTGCAAGATGAAAAGCCTGTAGTTATTCTAGGTCCTATGGTAGAAGACAAGAATGATTCATCCCCTCCCTTCTACACATCCTTGAATATACATGACAAGGTGTTGCACAACTGTTTGATGGATTCAGGGGCTTCCCACAACCTCATGCCCAAAATTGTCATGGAAGAATTAGGGCTAGAATTCACCACACCCTATCATGACCTCTATTACTTTGACTCTAGGAAATTCCAATGTCTAGGAGTCATCAAAAACCTGGTCGTGACCTTGTTTCAATTTCTCATGAAAAGTGTGGTCATGGATGTAGTAGTGGCTGATGTCCCCACCAAGTTTGGTATGTTGTTATCAAGATCTTGGATAAAACTAATGGGGGGACTCTGCAGATGGACCTAACCTATGCTACTATTCCAGTATTTAGAGGGGATCATAGGAGATTATACAGAGAAGCCTAGATGGACTATATAATCAGTGATGAAGCCAATCCTACCAACCATCCCACTTTTTCCCTGGACACTGATTTAGGTTCCAGTTTACTACAACTCACTAATTCTCCTGAGCCTCCTCTAAAACTCAGAAAGAAGCCCACCACTTTTCATGAATTTCCTCCCTCCATCACCCCCGTCTAGAAAATGTTTTTTGATGGAGCCTTTTCCAGGGAAGGCGCTGGTGCTGGGGTATTTTTTGTGTCACCCACTCAGGAAACCATATCTTTTTCATACAAGATAGAATTTGAAGCTATCAACAATGTGGAAGAATGTGAAGCTCTTATTCTAGGATTAAGAGCTGTAAAGGAAATGAGAATTCAAGAGGTAGCAGTGTTCGAAGATGCAGAATTGGTAGTCCAACAGATCAGAAATGCTTATCAGGCTAAGCATCCTTGACTCAGGAGTTACAGAAACGAGGTATGGGACCTAATTGATAGTTTATTCTCATAATTTAACATTTTTTTCGTCCCAAGAGAGAAGAATACAGTGGCAGATTCCTTGGCTACATCAACAAGCAATTTCAAAGTTCCCTTGCCACCCAAATTTAGATACGATGTGGAAGTAAAATCCAGGCCCTCCATACCTGACAATGTCAAACATTGGAAGTTGTTCGAGGATGATCTTGAGATCAAAAGATTCTTAGAGACTGTCAAAGAATTTTTAGAGATGCATATTGACCAAGACTCTATTTCTGAAGAAAAGCTTGATGGGGGTAATTTTCTGAATAAGATTGCAAAGCGTAACATTGTGCAGCTACCCAACAATCATATTCCAAGGGGAATGGTTCCTTTGGAAAGGATTTTTAATATAAATGATGTGGCATTAAAAGGGGAAATCTCAGAGGATGACGCCAATACAACTCAGTGCAACATTGGCACTGAGAATGTTAAGGTCCTAACCCGCACATGGGTAGATTAATGTATTCGGATGTAATAAAGGTCAATATTAATAAGACCTTTCAATAAAAGAGAATTAGGCGGATGTAAGAAGACCTAATAGAAGCTTCCGCTTCTAGAAGGATCTTCCTCTAGATGCTTCATTTTAGTATAAATAGGAGTCGAGGGTATGAGAACCCTAGCTTGGATATTATTGTAACAGAGTGCTGCTCGATTGGAGGTTGCCCCCTCGAAGAGGCCTGTGAACATTGCTATCTGAATCAAGTGCTATTTCTGTTCAAGTGCTATTTCTATTGCTATTTCGTATGACATTTCTGTGTATTGCGAAGATTATGCTGGATATTTTACTGTTATTCTGTTATTTCTAGCATTTCGTTTCTGTTCTACATATTTTATATATCTGGTATCTTGCAAGTGGTATCAGAGCACTTTCCTTGGCAGAAATTGTGGGTATTTTTTTT
>ML783158.1:608029-653684 GCA_009831015.1 Picea engelmannii | reverse complement strand
AGTTTCCACATCTCAAGCCTTGAGGACAAGGTTGTTTTTAAGGGGGCGGACATGTCAAGGTCCTAACCCGCACATGGGTAGATTAATGTATTCGGATGTAATAAAGGTCAATATTAATAATACCTTTCAATAAAAGAGAATTAGGGGGATGTAAGAAGACCTAATAGAAGCTTCCGCTTCTAGAAGGATCTTCCTCTAGATGCTTCTTTTTAGTATAAATAGGAGTCGAGGGTATGAGAACCCTAGCTTCGATATTATTGTAACAGAGCGCTGCTCGATTGGAGGTTGCCCCCTCGAAGAGGCCTGTGAACATTGCTATCTGAATCAAGTGCTATTTCTGTTCAAGTGCTATTTCTGTTGCTATTTCGTATATCATTTTTGTGTATTGCGAAGATTATGCTGGATATTTTACTGTTATTCTGTTATTTCTAGCATTTCGTTTCTGTTCTGCATATTTTATATATCTGGTATCTTGCAGAGAATGAACCCAAGTTTGTCAAATTGTCTAGAAGTCTAACAAATGGGCAGAGGGCCGAATACGTTGAAATACTGAGGGAATTTGTTGATGTTTTTTCCTAGACCTATGAAGATCTAAAAACATATGACACTTCTGTCATTGAACATAAAATATCGTTGAAAAGGGAGGCAAATCCATTTAGGCAGAAGCTAATACAAATCAATCCTATGTTGTTGCCTATCATGGAGAGGGAAGTGAAGAAGCTGCTACAGGCCCAGATCATCATGCCACTGATATATTCAGAGTGGGTGGCCAACTTGATCCCATTAAGGAAGAAGAATGGAGAAATCAGATTCTGTGTAGATTTTAGAAACCTGAACAGGAGCTCACAAAAGGATAATTACCCCTTACCCAAAATGGAACATATATTGCAGAGGGTAACAAGAGTGTCCGGGATTTCCATGATTGATGGCTTCTCTGGCTACAATCAAATCTCTATTCTTCCTGAGGATAGGGAAAAGACGACATTTACCACTCCATTGGGCACCTTCATGTATGCTAAAATGCCTTTTGGATTGATGAATGCAGGGGAAACATTTCAACGTTCCATGGACATAGCTTTCATTGGGGAAAGGGACAAGTTTGTGGTCATCTATTTGGATGACATAACCGTCTTTTCAAAATCCGATAAAGAACATTGTTGTCACCTCAGGAAGGTTTTCCTGAAATGTAGGAGTTTTGGCATTTCATTGAATCCTAAGATATCTCTGTTCGCCATGAAGGAGGGAAAATTATTGGGCCACATAGTATCAATAGAAGGAGTCAAGATCGATCCTAGAAGAGTTGAAGCAATACAGGCCTTATCAATCCCAAGATCCAGGAAGGAGGTCCAATCTTTCCTTGGTAAGATTAATTTTCTAAGGAGATTTGTTTCTAACTTTGCTGAAGGGGTGAGACTTATAACAACCATGTTGAGGAAAGGAAATGAAATGATGTGGACTTCTGAATCATGAAGTTATTTTGAGAAGATAAAGAAGGCCTTGATGGAAGCTCTTGTTCTTATCAGTCCCGATTACTCAAAGGATTTCCTTATTTTCTCCTTTGCCTCACCTGACACAGTGGCTGCTATTTTATTACAGACAAGCAAGGCCGAGCTAGATCAGCCTATTGCCTATTTTAGCAGAGCTCTAAGAGATGACAAAGTCAGGTACGACATTATGGAGAAGCAGGCCTATTCCCTAGTAAATGCTCTCAAAGATTTTAGAACCTATGTTCTGCAGTCAAAAATCATTGCCTATGTCCCCTTGGCGGCTGTCAAAGACATTCTTATTCATCCTGACATAGACGGAAGGAGGAGTAAGTGGATGGCCAAGATCCTTGATTTTGACTTAGAAATAAGGCCTACAAAATTAATCAAAGGTCAAGGTTTAGATAAGTTGTTGGCTGAAGCAAATTGCAAAGCTTTGGGGGTAGATTTCATCAATGAATGCTCAGAAAATCAGCAGGATCAGTTGTCTGATATAGACCCTCAAGCAGAATCCCCGTTGGCTCGATGTCCCTGGTATAAGGATGTCATATATTTCTTCCAGGAGTTGTGGCCTCCAGATGGCCTGCAAAGAAACAAGATAAGAGCTCTAAAGCTCAAAGCAATCGGATACTACCTTGTCGACCAAGTTTTATATTGGAAAGATCCCCTGGGGGTGCTTTTGAAATGTATGAATCCACAAGAGGCTGATAGGATCATGGTTGAATTTCACAATAGCCAATGTGGAGGGCATCATTTCTAGAAAGCCACAACCTACAAAATCCTCAGGGCTGGATACTACTAGCCCACCGTATTCACTGATGTCTGCAAGAAGGTTATAGCCTATATCAAATGTCAAAGATTTGCAGGAAAACAACAACTCAAGTCTTTTCCTTCAAAGCCTGTGGTTGTTTCAGGACCTTTCCAGCAATGGGGCCTAGATTTTATTGGAGAAATCCACCCTGCTTCCAGTGGGCATCACAAATGGATCATGACTACTACAAATTTCTTTACTAAGTGGATTGGATTCTTGGAAGACCTCATCACAAGATTTCACTGCCCAAGAAAGATTGTTACTGATAATGCAACCTCTTTCAGGGCTGATCCGTTAGCCAAGTTTTGTGAGCAATTTGGGATCAAACTCATTCACTCCACCTCATACTATCCCCAAGGAAATGGTCTAGCAAAGTCCTCCAACAAAAGCCTAATAGGATCATCAAAAAAATATTGGAGGACAACAAAAGGCTTGGCATTCAAAGTTGAAATTTTCTCTATGGACCGATTGAGTGACCACGAAGAGATCTATAGGCATCTCCCCATTCCAATTAGTCTATGGAGCAAAGGTTGTTTTCCCTTCTTAGTTAGCCATTCCTATAGAAAAATTCCTTCAGGATCATCAAGAAGAGACTAATGATATGATCAGGAGAATTCATCAATTGGTGGAGGTCCAACAAGCCAGAGAGTAGGTAATGAGCAGAATTCAGGACCATCAACAGAAGATCAAGCAGGTTTTTTATAAGAAGGCCAAGAAAAAGGATTTCCAGACCAGAGACCTGGTATTGAAATGTGATGCTCCTAAGCAGGATAAGGGAAAGCACGACAAATTTGAGGCCCTATGGATCGGGCCTTTAAGGATATTTGAAGTATTTTCAAATAATACTTACAGGTTGCGAGATTTGAAAGATCAAGAATTTTTCAATGGCCCTGTGAATGGGCATTTCCTGAAAAGATTTTTCTCTTGAGCCGCACATGGCTCTTCTACGATTGTAAATATTGTTTTTCTTTTTTGTCTTTAATCTTCAAATAATGACTCCATAGCCCAAAAGCAAGGCACTGAAGCTGCAAAATGAGTCCTTAGAGCATCACAGGGACGAATCTATCCCCCATGGAGCCTAATGTTAACAACAATTTTTGTCTTGGGCACAAGAGTACCCAGGTCTGCAAGTTGCACGAGGAGTGCCCGAGCACAGCATGGAAAAATCTCATTTCAGGCTACACGTCAAGAAAGCGGGCCAAGTTTTGTTGTCGGTGGCTGAGATCCATCTATAGAGAAGAATCGACGGTCATCGGGATTTCAGGGCTACCAAGTTGCCTGAGATATAGCACAAGAGATAGCACCTATATTTCAATATAAAGTCTGGGCCGTCCGATCCAATTGGAGCAAGTGGCAGCCAATCGACATTATGGGGATCAACATTTCGGGAGACAGGGGATCTCCCATCCACTGCAGCTGAAATTGCCAAAATGAAAAATGCCAAAGGAACCTTTGAAGATGAGCCCATTGTCCTAGCGCCAGGTCACGCCAAGTGAGCCCAGGAATGGAGGTATCCCCCCTTTTAATGACAAAGCCACCCCGGTACAAGAAATCTCAAAAGGATCGGGACCATTCATCAGAAGGACACGTGGCATAAGATCTGAGTCACGGGTGGGGCCTTCGGGATTTTCATAGTGAAACAGTCGACGTCCTCTTAGCCATCCAATTCAAAGGACGTGTGGGACAAGGTCTAGTCATGTCGGCATTTCAGTATTTGAGAATTCAAAAGGTGAGGGGTTTCTCGTCAATTCACATCTCAAAACCCCGAACCCCAAAATGTTGAAAGCGCCCAGAGGATAAAGCGCAGGGTCACAGCATGTGGTCACTTGGGGAAATAGAAAAAACTATACGAAGGGGGCCAAAGGTGTCGATTTGAGCTTCAGAAGGGGGGCACCGTGCTCTCCAGGTGCCTGTTTGACTTGATCTCGATCCTGATACCTGCTTGGAATGAATGAAGAAGAGAGGGGGTGGTTGAAACCTCGCCTCACTCATTAATTGCAAGGTATGGAGGTCCAGGTAGGAAGTCCATCCGTGTTAGTCCACTGTACTGGTTTTTTCCATAGAAGCCATGCCAAGTCCTCGACTCACCAGGGAAGTCTGCACATGCTAATTCAACATTTAAGATTTCAAATACCCCTTAGCATGAGCCATGCAGAGTTAAGATGGCATATGACGGAGGAGTATAGGCCAAGTTTGATTGAAGAGACGCTCCATCCTGAAAGTCTAAGACACCTCTATTGGGCAAATGTTTGGGAGTATATGTACTTAGTTTTGAGATTTTTTTAGGCATCAATGGTTGAGCAGGGCTCCCGATTGTAAAAGCTTCAACGAAGCACTGGTTATTTTGGTTATGTATTAACATCTGAGACTTCTTGCCTTATGAATGTCAGCTTCTTTCCATGTATTTTTCATACTATATTAGAACAGCTCGGAATTGGAGGAGCTAGTCGAGTTGTAGCTGATATAGGATGATGTAGGTTGGATCACTGCAACAGTTGTGTTGTCTCTAATTGATCTTGCAATTTTCTCAACGCTAAATGACTTGGAATTGGAGGATCTATTCAAGTTACCCCTTCAGTTCTCCGAAACTCTAAACCAAGAAGAGCTTGCATTTAGAGTTTTTCTTCTGCAAACTGCCTAAAGGCCTGTTGCCTGAGGTAGTTTTCCTCACTCCTCTCACCAAGTCTTCCACCTGCTCATCTTACATCAACTCACTGACTGAAGTTAGATCAAGATCTCCTTTGTTCTTTACATACCAGACCTAGTCCCTGAGTTAGAGTGATTTTGTCCTGAGTCCCTAACCATTTCATCATCCATTAAACTTATCGTGACATAAAAATGATGGGCGTTGGGCTCTGCTCCTGTCGCAATCCAGAAGTGACTTCTAACACTAACATAAGCCCTTACTTCTTAATAAGTAATCCATATGGGATTTCCATTGGAAGTAGTTGGTGCTGGTAAGTAAAATATTACTTGAAGAATGCATATTAAAAAATGAAACTGATGATTAGGTGGTTTTAAAAAAAGGCACTGAAAAGGGACTTCGGATGTGAAAGTAATTCCATTTTTAAAAAAAATGTATAAATGGTAACCAAAGGACCACGTGGTGGTGTAATTTGCTTTATGAAGTGACACACTTTTATAAAAGTAAGTGGGGATCACTTTTACAATGAAGTTACTTTATAAAAGAAAAGTTGCATGAAAAATAAATAACTCTGAAATAAAATATTAAAGCTACTTATAGTGATTCACTTTTATACTTGAAGTGAAATACACTTTACGATGGAGCATGAACTTTTTCAAAAAAGGTGACAAGAAGAGAGACTTGAACTCAAGACCTCTTACTTAATAAGAAAATTTTTAACCAAGTAGGCTAGCAAAACATAGTGTATTGTTTAGCAAGGGGATTGGGGTTATTATTGTTGTTGTTGAAGATGGCTTTGGAGAGTGTGCTAAAAAAAAATATTTTCTCACAAGGAAATATTTTTCTCTTGTCGATGACAACAAGGGTTAGATCTCCGTTAGATTACTGGGAAAATGCCCCTTTTCCTATATGTTTCTAATTTTTCGAAATCGCACAGGGCGTGGGGAAAAGAGCATACACAGATCTAAAAGAGTAGCAATCAGGAAACAAACAATATAAAACCAAAATAATACTCTGTAAAAAGAATAAAAAAGGGCGTATTCAGGCTTTATACCTCTGGATCTAGCTGAAATGGTGATATCTTGGGCAAACAGAAACCTATTCGAGTGGAATGGAAACCTTTTTAGGTGAAACAAAAACCGTTTCTAAATTAAACGAGTGCTTCGAATGCAATTGAACAATCCTCTCAGCCCAAAAATATATGAAAATGACAGAAAATGGAGATGAGACAATGTGTCTTCGGGATCTCGATATACAATAGGAGCAGGTCTTAAAACAGGCTCTGATACCATGTTTGACAATAGAGGTATTCCAAAAGAGGATGAACATTTTCAGTAACCACTCACACAACCATATCAAATATCAACACAGTGATGTTGTTGGCCCTTGACCAAGTTTTGGGAGATTCTTGGTCATATTGACCTATTTTGGGACTTCAACAACCTGTCGAAGGAGGAGCGCAAGATGAAGCGAAGATCAAGGGATCTCGGCCCAATTTTGGGTCCTTTTTGTTTTTTTGGGAATATATAACAGGAATGGGATGTCAACCCATGGGTTTACCCATGTTTAGGCCTATTTTCTAATATATAAATAAAAGGCTAGGCAATGTAAGAGGTAGTTGAAGTGGAATAGTGAATCTATGTGATGTGAATGTATGATAAGTGCAAGTAGAGTCTATAAGTGCTTTGTGCATGACTGTAAGAGACTTGCAGAGATAAGTGTAGGTACTTGTAATAGATTTTGGAAGGCTGAGTGTTGTAACGCAAGGAAGAAGGATCTAGCGAGATGCACAGATCTTCTATCATGTGCAGAGTAAGGGTTTTGATGTCTTTGTGCTTGTAACTGATTGAATGAAGACAATAAAGAAGAAGAGTTGGTGGATGTAGCCCCAGGGTGGGGGTGAACCATGTAAACACTATTGTCTTGCTTTGTGCATGTCTGGATGTGTTTATATCTTATTTTTCTAAGTGCTTAGATATGATTAGATAGATACGGTTATGCTTAGTGCCAAATATGTATAAGAATGTTAGATATGATCTATATGAATGTGCTGAGTGCTTGATTTGCGAGATCTCACCTACTTATTGATGCTAAGTGCTTAAGTAAGTTATGTCATTGTGAATGATGCGAAGCCCTGTTTTATCGACGAAGTGGTTATTGATTGTATATTGAGGAATTGACAGTGCTAAGTGCTTTATTAAGTATTATAATCATAGATCTCTATCCCAGCTAAGGTTGCAGACACCTGAGTCTTGTAACCACCCCTGCCTCTACCTCGGGTGAGACTTCATCTGCTTCGTAGGTGTTTTTGAAAGGGATGGTAGTTAGGGCTTTGTTGGTGAGTTGTTGTAGCATTGAACCATGGTTCTTCTCCTGTGCCAACAAATGGTTCCGTTCCTGGGACTTGAAACTATGATTGCTGGAAACTGAGAAAGAAGAAGCTCTCTGCAATTATTCATCCTAAAATTGTGAAAGCTCTGTGCCCTAGTATGTAGTATTCTACTTGACTTATAAAGCTCTATGCTAAAATAAAGAATCATGATCCGAATAAAAGAGGTCATATTTGAAGAAAAGAAGCAATATCTGAAAGCTTTGTGCTCTAAGAAAGGAAAAAGTGATAATTTCTGATCAAAAGAGGTAAGATTTGCAAGCTCTGTGCTCTGATAAAGGTAAGAATACTTAAAAGTTTTAGATCTGGAAGCTTTTTGCTATGTAGAAGTAAGCTAAGTGGAATTTTTTGTTTCTAAAGTATGGATATAGATATGTTTAATAGAGTCTGTCCTAGTTTGAAAACTAGGGTATTAATAGATGAAAGAAGATTTGATATGAGTAGATATGATAAGAATAGTGAAAGATATGTTATACCTATGCATAGAAAGAATGTTTGGACTAACAAATGGATGCAGGATCCTAGAAATAATTTATTGTAGGTTAGCTCCTATGATCCTAGCGCGCAGTACTAGAGAAACTGGGGATCATTTAAAAGAAAGAGAGGGTTAACCCTCTATTACAGCTACAAAAAATTGGGACATCTTGCTAAGGCATGGCTTGGGAGATGACCTAGTTGTCTTTGTTGCAAAGCTATGAACCATGAAGTGTTGGATTGCCCTAGAATGATTGCTAAGCTTGAAAGTATGAACATACAAAAAGAAAACCTTAAGGTAGATCCAAAAACTAAGGCTATAGTAGAACCCCAGAAAGAATCAAAGAATGTATTGCTACATATGAAATAAACCTTGAATGACCACCAACATGTTAGATTATCATAGATATTTAAAGAAAAGGAATGCCTTGAAGCAATAATATGAGACTTCAACATTGACTATGTTCTAGATGAGGAAACACAGGTGAATATCATGACAGAGAGAACTTGGGAAGCTATAGGAAGGCCTTCTATGATTCCTTCATTAGGAGGAATAGGGTTATTCAGAGGAAAACTGGTAAACCTATGTGGAGATCTCACTCAGATATCTATGAATGTCAATGAAACTTCAATAGAAGAATATTTTGAGATTATTCAATTGATTGAGGACTGCGCCTCGTTTACCATATTACTAGGGAAACCTTCAATTGAAAGATATCAAGCCAGACGAAAAGAAGAAGAAGACGTTTTGGAGCATAAGAGATAAGAGATAAAAGATTTCATGACTAGAAGGATCACATACTTGATTGAAGAACATGAGAATAGGTCGAAGCTATTTAATGCTATAAACCTAGATGTCAAAGATGCAAGAACATTAGTAGACTCGCAGAAGACTTAGATACCTATATCGGATAAAGAAGAGGTGTTAATACCAAACCCTAGGAAAGAATCTCAACAACACGAAGTGACTATGTCCAAAGACAATAAGAATCAGAATGGAAAAAGGACTATTGAGACAAATCTCGCTGGGAGGAAGGATAGGAAGCTAAGTAAGAAGAGAGATAAGTTTGAAAAGTTACAGAAGGTTCCAGAGGGAACTCCACAGACAAAAAAATTGCAAAATGTGAGCTTCGCTAAGATATCATAACAACGACACATGGCACTTCACTATGGCAAGGAAATATAGTCGTTGGGAGTGATATATCCGTTCGATTCCCTCTATGAATGGATCAAAATGAATTTATATCTCAACACCAGGCCGTTGGACCACACCATAATAGATATAACAAGATTTAATGAGGCTTCATACCTGTTAGAATAGAACCATTGTTGAGTTGCCTATTTATTCCATCACACCATGCACAGAGAACACTTTTGCTAACCAAGAATTTGAAACCGCAGACCAAGTGAATTGTATACAGTGATCATTTCCCTCTTGTTGTGAGTTAGCTGTGAACCCGATATTATTAATCCTGAGTGCATATGTGTGATGAGCTCACCACAGTTGAAGAATCAATCACATAAGTACTCTTCGACTTGATGATTGAAAGAGTCATGTCGGAGAGAGGATTGTCTACCAGTCTACAAGAATCATCGACGAGAGGACTATTGGCCTCTCCGTCCACTGCTCGAGCTGGACCATCATGACCCGCATATGAGAAGTGAACTAAGCACAGAGATGATATCGTGAATGTTGAGTTGATTCCGATCATTTTACCCACCTATCTACCACCTCTAAGTGGCGCATTAAATCAAGACAGTGTGCCCAAAGACTTTGAGTACAAATTGGTCATTGCGTACCTCCTGAAGGGGATACACGCAATTCTCGCAGATCAAGAAAAGATAGCAGTGTTGAAGTTTAGTGACTTCAACCTCGGTGATAGGAAGGTCTGCAACATGCTTTCCCCACATAAGTACCTAAACAAGACAAAAGGAAAGAATTCAAAGATAATTCCTCAGTCATGGACCCATAACCTTGAGCAATCCACACTACTCAACGTCATGAAGATTCCTCATTTTGGAAGGCACCAAGAAGTGACTGCATGTGTCAAGATGCTATTTTCCTATTACCATGGTGGATACTTGCGGTTAAACCTTCGTATCATAGTGGATCCGACATTGATAAATTAGATCACAGGGATGAGTATGCAAGGCCTTGACCCACAATATTTCTACCCCAAAAAAAAAATGGATCGCACTCTAGCACAAAGGATCAAGGACACCTACGGAAATGTTGAAAAGGGAACACAAGGGTACAAGGTAGATTCTATCCAAAGTAGCATAGTACACCTAGCCTATCAATTGATCATAGGAAATTTAGTCCGCAAGAACCGACCCACCCAAATCACTTGTTTTGTAGTCTAACTCACAGGGAAGTGCAAAAAGGGCCTACAAATGAATTGGGTGAACTACGTTGTGAACCAGTTGGAACTGGACTATAGGGAAGCACAAGATAAAGGATATGAGTTCCACTTCAGTTCGCTTCTAATTCTGATTTCTTTCATCGTATGGGAGTTTCCAGAAGGTGCGACCTTCCCAGACATCGAGCCCTTTGAACCTCTGGCTGCAAATTTTAGTACACTGTGGTATTCCAGTGAAATGAACAAGCAATGGATTTCAAATGCCATATTCCACACATATTTCAATTGTCACACACCCACTACAGCATAATAAATTTTTGCCTTTTCTCGAGAGACAGAATCCCCGAAGTCCTACGAGGGCCTAGAATAGGGTAGCTATTCCCTTTTCCATCTCCATGTGATCGTCGGTTATGAACACCGACCAAACAACTAGGTGCCTTTTCGCATTTCACAACTCAACGATATAAGCGAGTTGAGTCTTTCGACTCTGCAAACCCTAAAATGCCGAAATGTCGAACCCCGAAAGGGCTGGTGAGTGACAAGCTCCCCACTTGGGTCTTGTCCACGTGACCCTGTTCTGTGACCATGTGCTAAATCGACAAAGCACTTACCATCTTTTCGCGATTTGGGGAATCGCAATGCGATGTCTCTTTCTCTCCCTTTCAAATCCTCGAAAACTCTGTAATCTCTGAAGTTCCCCTCCAAAGGGAGATCAACGGCTATAAGCCTCCCCTGATCCGACGGTCCTGGCCATATCAGGATTTCAGAAATCGAGAGTTCGAAATGCAAGAGAGTCAAGTCTTTCGACTCTTCAAACCTCGAAACCCGATACTTGAGTTCTTGTATGAGATCCAACGTCTCTCGTTGTCTTGGATCCAACGGTTCAGATCTTTTCAGAGTTTTGTGAACTGAGAGTTCATGATGCAACAATTTCAAAAGTCTTGTCACTCCAATCCCCGAATCCCGATATGGGGATTCGTGTAGGAGATCAACGATCCTCAAGGATTTTGATCCAACAGTCCACGATATTTCAGAGCTTTCCCCGAACTCTGACCACTCACCACGCATCTCCTCCGATGGGCGATCTAGATCCTTTCAAGACTTCTCCTTTCTGCCACAGAATGCATTGGGGTTTCAGGTACCGGGGTTTTGCAACTTGTGAAGACAAGGGTTCTTTCCCTTTGGTTTCCTGGGTGCCAAAAGACCGAAATGCCGACCGACAACCACATGTCCCTCCGATGGACGACTGCGACCATTACCCACGATCAATCGTTATGATCTTTTTAGGATGATCAATGGTCACGATCAAATCTCATCTTTCTCAAACTTATTCACACTTAAACTGATTCGGGGTTTCGTTTACCGGAATTTTGTGGCTTGCAAAGACAAGGGTTCTTTCCCTTTGGCTTCTCGGGTGCCGAAATGTCGATCGGAAGCCACGTGTCCTCTACAAATGGACGGTCCAAGTAACTTCCATGGATTTTGGGATCTACGGTCCTGATTCCTCCGCTACTCGGGAAGATAAAAGAACGAGGTTGAGGCATTTAACGCCATCATTTCTTCCTCCAATCTAATGGTCATGACTGACCGCAGATATTTCGATAGTATCTCGTCCATAATTCGATACTTAACCCTACACTACCATCTCAGGATTTCACGGATCGGGGTTTCGGGAATTGTGAGTATGAGAGAACTCATGCTTAGATACCTCGGGTGTCGAAATGCTAAAATGTCGGGTTTTAAGAGGCCCATTCTTCCTCGTACAGGATGGCTAAGACTTGTGCCTTCAAATCCTTTTTCAGGTTCTTGGTAAGCTTTCCAATAAGGGTGTATCTATGGGGAGATTTATCCAGGATATTACCTGAGACAAATAAGGATATCGGTTTCCTAAGAACAGACTTGAAGTCTGAATTAATTAAATATGCATATATATATATATATATATATATATATATATAAACATAATCCATATGTGGTCCTTCCAATAAAAGCATGCAACCACCATTTCTGATTAAAACACCACACGGACAGTCTTATACTCAAACCATTCATAAACTGCACAGAACTATGAGCATACATGTCAGGATATAAATTTCAAGATGCAAGATGATCATAAATTCCATAATATACATTTCAAGATGCAATATGTAAAACACTTATCAGAAATAACACTAGATGTGATTGCAACTACTGAGAGGGGTGCTCGTTTCCACCCAACCGTAGGCTCAATGACTCCCAACAGATTTACCACTAGCCACCCCTGAGCTGAGACCACGATGATGCAAGACTAAGTCTCTATTTTCCAGTGACCGAGAATGAAGGTTACTCTCCTTCTTCTTCTGTATCGCTCACTTTGTATTTTTCCAGAGTTCCCTTCTTCTTTCCGTAATGTCTACCTTGATCGCACACTCTTCCTTCCTTTTCTCTTTTCGGCGAGGTTGCGTTTGGCATGATTTTCTGCATGGTGGTCAGGTCTGAGGACTCTATGGATGGGAGGTTCACCCCCATCCCTCATTACTCATGAGGAGCCATTTACCTACCATCTTGACGAGTCATTTAATTCGAGGCCAGCGAGCCACTCTTGGTCCTCCGGGCCAGTGAAGTCTAAATACAGTATTGGTTTTGGTGGAAGTTAACGCCACCATTCCAGGTGCCTTCCACCACCTTCCTTCATCCATCATGATCTCTTTTTCAGTACACCCCCCTCTTAGTAGTCCTGCAATATATATATTCATAATATTATTTACGTTCATCGACCTTTTTCACAAGGTCCATTCACATCACACTTTCACATTTATGAGTTTGCCACAATACTTGTCCAGTATAGTTATTTTTACAGACTGGGGGAAATAGGGTGTTATAATTCCGTCCCCCTTAAAGGAATGTCATCCTCAATGTTCTATCTATCATCTTGACATGCATGTACATATGTAAACAAAATTGGATATGCCCATTTCATGGCATCCTCCATTTTGCATGTAGCCTCATTTAGGCCAAAATGTGTCCACTGCACCTTGACCTGTGCAATGGTTCGGTTCTGAAGCGGGGTTTCCTTTCTGTCCAGTATGCATTGAGGTTCTGGTAGAAATTCTCCCCCCATTTCCACCTGGATCACAGACCAGTCAATTATATGGTTAGCATCATGTACATATTTCTTCAGTAATGAAACATGGAAAACATTATGTTCTTTTACTGTGGGAGGAAGTGCTAGCCTATAGGCTACAGGTTCCACTCTATCTAGAACCTCAAAGGGTCCACAATACCAAGGTTCCAGCTTGGCACAAGCTCCCATTTTCAGAGAACGCTTCCTGGGTCTAACTCTAAGATATACATGGTCTCCTGTTTTGAACTCTCTTGGAGTTCTCTTTTGGTCGGCATAACTTTTTTGTCGGTTCTGAGAGACCTTCAGGTTTTGTTTTATGTGAGTCACCTGTTGTTCCATTTCTTTCAACATGTCAGGTCCAAAAGAAATCTTGTTTACGGGATTACTCCAGCTGACTAGAGTGTTACATGGTCTACCATAGAGGACTTTGAAGGGACTCATCTTTAAGGATGCTTGGTATCCATTGTTGTAGGTGAATTCTACCAGTGGCAAGTAGTCTTCCCACTTCTTGGGTTGATGCATTACATGCATTCTTAGCATGTCTTCAAATATTTGGTTCACTCTTTCTGTCTGTCCGTCGGTTTGAGGGTGATAGGCGGTGCTAAACAACAATTTGGTCTCTAAAGAAACCATTAGTGACTTCAAAAAGTTGGAAGTAAATTTCATGTCTCTGTCAAAAAGAATCTCTTTCGGCATACCATGCAGTCTGAATATCTCATTCATGAATACCTGGGTGATGTCTACTGCTTTGCAAATTGATTTGACAGGGATAATGTGAGAAAAATTTCTCAATTTATCCACCACTACCATGATGGCATCATTATGTTTGGTCAAGGTTGGTAATATGGTGATGAAATCCATGGAGATGGTTTCCCATTTCCATTCTGGGATTGGTAGAGGTTGTAATAATCTTGCTGGGTGTCGGTGTTCTACTTTAACCTGTTGGCACTCTATGCATTTGGCCAAGTACTCGGCTATGTATTTCTTCATTCTAGGCCAATAGAATTGTCTCCTAGTGGCCGTGATCATCTTCTGGTATCCTGGATTACCAGAATAGGGTCTTTTATGTAGTTCATCCAGTATGAACCTCTTCAAGTCGTCACAATATGGAATATAAAATATTCTTCTGTAAGTGAGCAGACCTCCTTCGATCATCTAGTAGCCTTCATATTTTACTCTGGAGGGTTCTTTCTATAGGTACATGGTCATGGTCTGGATGAAGGGATCTGTTTCTTGTGCATTTATGATTCTTTCCTTGACATCTGTCTCGTAGGTGCTCACCGCTACCAGGTGAATTGTTTTCATACTTCTACTATGGGCATCGACCACCCTATTTTCCTTTCCTTTAATGTGTTTGATTTTGAAATCAAACTCGCTAAGGAGGGCCATCCACCTAGATTTCCTAGCATTGAGCTTTTGTTGATCAAACAGGTATCTCAATCCATAGTTATCTGTCATAAGTACAAACTTTCTTCCCAGGAGGTAATGCCTCCACATTTTCAAGGCATGCACTATGGCAGCCAACTCTAGATCATGGGCCACATAGTTGACTTCATGCTCATTCAATTTTCGAGATTCATAGCAGATCACACTTCCTTCCTGCATAAGGACTCCTCTGAGCCCTTCCTTACAGGCATCTATGCACACGAGGAAGTCATGTTATGGATTGGTGATCTTCAACATGGGTGCATGGGTCAGTATATGTTTTAGGGTTTGAAATCTTTCTTCACATTTCTATGTCCATAGGAATTTTGTCCCCTTCTTCTGGAGGGCAGTGATTGGACAACCAATCTTGGAGAATCCTTTTATAAATATCCTATAGTATCCTACTAATCCCATAAAGGATCTGATGTTCGAAACATCCTTTGGGGTAGGCCATTCCATGAAAGACTTGATTTTGTTGGGGTCTACCTCTACTCCTTCTTTGGAGAGAACATGGCCTAAGTAATGTATTTGCTTCTGGAAGAATTCACATTTGTTGAATTTGGCATAGAGATAATCTTCTCTTAGTACTTGCAGCACAAGTCTAAGATGCTCTTCATGCTCTTTTCTATTCTTGGAGTAAATTAATATATCATCAATAAAAACGAGCACAAATTTGTCTAGGAATTTGCTGAGTACATTGTTCATCAAGCACATAAACGTGGTAGGGGCATTGGTCAATCCAAATGGAACTTCCATGAACTCATAGTAACCATACCTCGTTCGGAAGTTAGTTTTATGGATATCTTCACCCTTGATTCAAACTTGATGGTATCCCGACCTCAAATCAATCATTGAGAAAATAGACACACCCCCCAATTGATCGAACAAGTCATCGATCATGGGCAAGGGGTACTTGTTCTTTATGGTTACCTTATTGAGTTGACTATAATATATACATAGTCTAAGGGTATTGTCCTTCTTTTTCACGAACATGACTAGTGCTCCTCATGGAGACATGCTAGGTTGAATATATCCCTTATCCTTAATTTCTTTTAATTGCAACTTGATTTCAACTAACTCGGGTGTGCTCATCCGGTAGGGTGTCCTAGACACCGACACCGCTCCCGGTGAAATTTCTATCGAGAAGTCTATGTCCCTTCTCGGAGGTAAACCCGATACCTCTTCCGGAATCACATCTCTATATTCTCTCAGGATAGGGTGATCGTCAAGGCTTGGTTTGTCACCTTCGATTGTTTTCAACACCTGTATTTCATATAGGGGACATCCCTTTTGACAATAATTTCTCATTTGCAGAGATGATATTTGTCTCACCGAGACAGGTTTTTGGATCCCTTGAAGGGTTATCATTTTCCCTTCTTTACTTACACATTCTAAGGTTTTATGGTAACAATCCAATGTGGCTTTATGGGATGCTAGCCAGTCGATACCAATCAACAGATCATATGATCCCAGGGGCAATAAGTTAAGGGTTGCTTGGGTGGGGAATCTTCCCAACATCAATTGGCAGACTAGTATAACCTCTGCTACCTTCTATTTCCACCATTGAAGCTTGGTGGTCATCTTGGTTATTATCCAAGGCTACATAAATTTGCAGCACACTCATGGCCACATCATTGACAGTAGTAGCTTCCTGGATGTTATTAATCCTCCAAATATTCTTTTGTCGGTGTGGACAGTCTCTCAATAGATGTTCTTCCCCACAACCCCAACATTTCAAAGGTTCTTTCTTTGTGTTATCAATCTTCACTGATATGGGTCTAGAAGTTTTATTTCCACTCAAGGAGGGAAAATGTTTTTGGTGCATACTCTGGGCTGGGAAGCTCATTCTTGGGTTCTTCTTATAGTTCTTAAATCCTAGGGATTTAATCCCCTTTTCTGAAATATTGAACTATTCTTCTGTTTCCATCCTTTGTGAGGTTCTGCTCAATGCCCAAACTGTTCATGATAATAGGTTTCCTTTCGAATATTTCCCTCTAAAGTCTTTGCCTCATCAAATTCAATTATGTTCCGATAGTCCTTAGGTAGTCCACTGATGAAGCGTTGCACCTTTTCCTTTTCCACTTTTATATAAGGTACATACCTCAACAAATTGAGGAATTTGTTGACATATTCTTCTATAGTGAGTTGTCCCAGTTTGAGTTTATAAAACTCTTTAGTCTTTTCGTCGAAATATTTTTTCGACAGATACTTCTTCCAGAAGTATTTCTCAAATCGTCCCCAAGATAGGTCCTCTTCGTGAACCCATTTCACATTCTTAAGGTCTTCCCACCAAATGGAATCCTTTCTGTTCAAGTTGAAGGTGGCCACTTGGGCCTTCATATTTTCTGAAAAGTCATGGACTCTGAAATACTTCTTTAGTCCAAGCAGCCAGGCCTCTACTTCCTCTCCCTTCTTTATTTCATCGTCGAAGGAGGGTGGTTTGGATTTTCTGAATTCTTCGAATTTACGACCTTTGGAAGACTTTTTCTTTTGTTGTTTCCTTCAAGAATAGGAACTGGTTCTCCTGCTAGAAGAGCCCTCTGAATCGACAGCTTCCTTCTCAGGGGAATCATCCGACGCTTGTCCTTTACCTCGAGGGTGGACTTTTTTTCGAGGTGCTCCTCTCAGTGTGGCCACTGATATGACCATGTTTCTAAGTTTCAAGTTCATGCTGCATTTGTCTTTGTAGATCGGATAAACTCTGTAGTAAAACTGAGTTAATTTCTGTTTGCTTTTCTTGTTCTTTCATCATCCTTTCATTGTCATCCTTGCAACTTTGTAATTCGAACATGAGACTCCTCACAGTATCGGCTAGATCTAGAGGGGTCCCTACCACCCTCCTTTCTTCAGACTCTTCGTCTCTATTATGGGAGCCCTCTCCCACTTCATGGTGAGTCACCATCCTATACGTCTGAAATTTCCTGCGGTTAATCTTCCGCTTATGTGCAAAAAGGAAAAACACTGGTTGTTAGTCAATATTTATATTTATATATAACCAGTACATAATTCATATTTTCACATGTACACACACAATAGGGGTTTTTCATTCTTAACTTCGTCTTTTGATTAGGAAGGTTAAGACAGGGGGTTACTCCTTTTAGGAGTGTTCTGAATGGAGCTTCTGCACAACTCATTCATGAGCCCAAGAAGGCCAAGTGTTGTAACCATGCTCTGATACCAATTTGTCACACACCCACTACGGAATAATAAATGTTTTGCCTTTTCTCGAGGGAAAGAATCCCCAAAGTCCTACAGAGGCTTAGTGAAGGCTATCTCTTTCTTTTTCCACCTCCATGTGATCATTGGTTATGACCACCGGCCAAACAAATAGGTGCCTTATTGCATTTTGCGACTCAGTGATATAAGCGAGTCGAGTCTTTCGACTCTACAAACCCTGAAATGCCGAAATATCAAACCCCAAAAGGGTTGGTGAGTGACAAGCTCCCCACTTGGGTCTTGTCCACATGACCCTATTCTGTGACCACACGCTAAATTGACAAAGCACTTACTGGATTTTCACGATTCAGGGAATCGCAATGTGACATCTCTTCCTCTCCCTTTCAAAACCCCGAAAACTCCATAATCTCCGAAGTTCCCCTCCAAAGGGAGATCAATGGCTATAAGCCTACCCTGATCCAATGGTCCTGGCCGTATCAGGATTTCAGAAATCGGGAGTTCGAAATGCAAGAGAGTCAAGTCTTTAAACTCTTCAAACCCCGAAACCCGATACTCGAGTTCTTGTATGAGATCCAATGGCTATAGATGTCTTGGATCCAATGGTTCAGATCTTTTTAGAGTTTCGTGAACCGAGAGTTCACAATGCAATGACTCCAAAAATCTTGTCACTCCAATCCCTGAATCCTGATATGAGGATTCGTGTAGGAGATCAACGATCCTCAAGGATTTGGATCCAACGGTCCATGGGATTTTGAAGCTTTCCCCAAACTCTAACCGCTCATCACGTGTCTCCTCTGATGGACGGTCTAGATCCTTTCGGGACTCCTCCTTTCTACCACAAAACGCATCAAAGTTTCAAGTACCGGGATTTCACAACTTGCGAAGACAAGGGTTCTTGCCCTTTGGTTTCCCGTGTGCTGAAACACCGAAATGCTGACTGACAGCCATGTGTCCCTCCGATGGACGGCTGTGACCATTACCCATGATCAAACGTTATGATATTTTCAGGATGATCAATGGTCACGATCAAATCCCAGCTTTCTCAAACTTATTCACACTTAAACCAATTTGGGGTTTCGTTTACCAGGATTTCGTGGCTTGAGAAGAAAAGGGTTCTTGCCCTTTGGTTTTCCGGGTGCCAAAACACTGATTGATAGCCATGTGTCCTCTAGAAATGGACGGTCCAAATAACTTCCATGGATCTTGGGATCTACGATCCCGATTCCTCCACTACTCACGAAGATAAAAGAATGAGGTTGAGGCATTTAATACCCTCGTTTCTTCCTCCAATATAACGTGACTAATCATAGATATTTGGACAGTATCTCATCCATCATTCGATACTTAACCCTACGCTTCCATATCAGGATTTCGTAGATCGGGGTTTCAGGAATTGCGAGTATGAGAGAACTCGCACTTAGATACCTCGGGTGTCGAAATGCCAAAATGTCAGGTTTTAAGAGGCCCATTCTTCCTCGTATAGGATGGCTAAGACTTGTGCCTTCAAATCCTTTCTCAGTTTCTTGGTAAGCTTTCCAAGAAGGGTGTATCTATGGGGATATCTATCCAGGATATTACCTGAGATGGATAAGGGTATAAATTTCCTAAGAACAGACTTCAAGTCTGAATTAATTCAATATGCATATATATATATAAATCTACCTATAAACATAATCCATACATGGTTCTTCCAATAAAATCATGCAACCACCATTTCTGATTAAAACACCACACAGATAGTCTTATACTCAAACGATTCATAAACTTCACAAAACTATGAGCATACATGTCAGCATATAAATTTCAAGATGCAAGATGATCATAAATGCCAAAATATACATTTCAAGATGCAAGGTGTAAAACACTTATCATAAATAACACCAGATGTGATTGAAACTATTGAGAGGGGTGCTCGTTTCCACCCAACCGTAGGATCAACGACTCCCAATGGATTTACCACTAGCCACCCCCGAGCTGAGACCACGATGCTGCAAGAATGAGTCTTTGTTTGCCAGTGACTGAGAATGAAGTTTACTCTCCTTCTTCTCTGCTATCACTCACTCTGTATTTTTCCAGAGTTCCCTTCTTCTTTCCCTCGCGTCTGCCTTGATCGCACACTCTTCCTGCCTTTTCTCTTTTTGGCAAGGTTGCATTTGGCACAATTTTCCTCGTGGTGGTCAGGTCTGAGGACTCTACGGATGGGCGGTTCACCCCCATCCCTCATTACTCATGAGGATCCATTTACCTACCATCCTAACGAGTCATTTAATTCGGGGCCAGCGAGCCACTCTTCGTTCTCCGGGCCAGTGAAGTCCAAATATGGTATTGGTTTTGGTGGAAGTTAACGCCACCATTCCAGGTGCCTTCCACCGCCTTTCTTCACCCATCATGGTCTCTTTTTCAGTATAGCCCCCTCTTAGCAGTCCTACAATATATATATTCATAATGTTATTTATGTTCATTGACATTTTTCACAAGGTCCATTCACATCACACATTCACATTTCTGAGTTTGCCACATTACTTGGCCAGTATAGTTATTTTTACAGATTGGGGGAAACAAGGTGTTTCAACAATCAACTAAAGTTAGCTATCCATTCTGAGCCTCGCATCATGCCAAATACTCTTCATAGGTTTCATACTTTAATGAAATTCCGTGCATATCACCATTTCATTTATATTACAACCCATGTTGACAAGCACAAGAAGTAACTTCAATCTTACTACAAGCTTAAAGAGGAGGATTTAGAAGAAATCACCAAGGATTGGTCGACGGACCTCCTCATTCCAACAAACCCTGCAAAGATATCTGATTTAGATAGTCGAGAAACTACATTGAATACACTTGGACCTAACAAGATAAAGAATACCTAAGAGGTCCATGATTTAGATAGCACACCCATGAAGACCACTTCCATATCAACAGAGAAAGGAGGAGATGGAGGAGAGATAGATGGAGTAGAATTTGAATAGAAGAAAACAAATCTTACACCGCCTAGAGATTAGGAGGATCATTCCAAGAAAAGGAAGGTTTCCCTACCAGAACCTTCCTCCCAGAAGAAAGTGAAAGAAAAACTTACAAAAATGAAGACCGTCCTCACATCTGAGGACCTTGATTTCATCATAGAAGCCCTGAATGATGCTTCATTGGAGATAGCAGAGAAGCAAGAATATAAGCAGGAGGAGGTGTTCCATCAGATTAAGGATGAGCTCCTAGGAGTGCAACATGCACTACAATTTAGCCACACAGTCTCTACTGTGCTTCGGTTAGCAGGAACATTAGAACTGGGAGATGAGCCATCTCAACTCCACCACATTGCTAATACAGTCAAAGCTTGTCTTCGATGAGATGAGGAAGAAACAATGCAAGCTACCTAGGCTTTGGCACAAGTACAAGGATACCTTGTAGAACAACGCAGTACTGCAGAACGGGAAAATCTTGCTCTGCAAGCGAAGTCGGATAAAGAAAAAGCACAAGTGCAACAAAGCAACGAATATATTCTCGCAGATAAATTTGAAGTAAATGAAATGGTTCACAGAGAACTTCACTCTGTGACAGTAGTAGATGTAAAGACCGAAGAGCGAGTTCCAAAATAGGTGGCACAACTTGAAGAAGTAATCCAAAATCTATAACAATGCATAACATACTTGGAGCTCCGTACTGTGCCTGAGACCCCTCAAGATGTAATATACCAAAGGGAAGCAACTTCCCGCAGTGCAGTTGAGACACTAAAATATCTTGCCTTGGAGTGTAAGCAACTGAGTAACCACAACACCCAAACATATGAGAACCTCACCGAGAAACTAGAGTTATAGGAATTAGAGTCACAACTCAAGGAAGAAAAGCAGCACGTAGACACACGACAGGCATAGCTAAAGGCCTTGTTGGCTGTGTTAAGAATGAAGCGGTCTCAGGAGAAACACATTGCCCAATAGAAGATCCATATGATTGAAAGAAGAATGATGGAAGTTACTCAACGACTTCAACCAGTGCAAGATAAGATGTGCCAATCATTCACATAGGTTGAAAGATGAGGAGAAGAGCTAGAATAATTTGTCATCGCAATAGAACAACACCTAGAAGGGCCCATGAATGAGGCAGTGATCCAAGAGTTCACCTAGCAAGAGGTCATTGCACAACAGCAGGTTGAAGAAGATCGAGTGAAGATCGAGGCATTCGAGGTAGATATGGTCAGATCAGAGTGACTCAAGATGAGTCACAGGTGAATGTTGGCGGCATGTTGGCCCTTGACCAAGTTTTGGGATATTCTTGATCATATTGACCTATTTTGGGACTACGACAACCTGTCGAAGGAGGAGCGCAAGACAAAGTGAAGATCAAGGGATATCAGACCACTTTTGGATCCCTTTTTGGTTATTGAGAATATGTAATGGGAATAGGATGTTGGCCCATGGGTTTACCCATGTTTAGGCCTATTTTGTAAGATATAAATAGAAGTCTAGGAAATGTAAGAAGTAGTTGAAGTGGAATAGTGCATCTATGTGATGTGAATGTATGCTAAGTGCAAGTTGATCCATATTTTTTTCGGCACGAAATGAGATCGGAGATATAATAAAGAAATGCACAGAGATATTGAAAATATTCAATAATATAGCATAAATGTATCAGAGATGCAACCATAAACACAGATATACAGTAATACACGATTTCTATTAATGAAAGAAATGTACAGAGACTGTCAAAATATAGAGTGGAAGACTCGCTAGAATGGTGGCAGCTTATCTCTGAGAAGAGATGCGACGACTACTCATATTCGCAAGAAGATGATTACAATGAGGCTCTGAAGGCCTTTTTACAATAAGAAGGAATTCCAAAAACCCTAGACATCCAAAAACCTAACCCTAGGAGATGAAGCGCCAAAAGTCATGTGGGCACTGTTTGGGTAAGTGAGTACATCAACTTCCCAGGGTCGTAACGTTTGCATACGATCTCCATTTTAGGAATGTGATAGCTCGTTGGAAAGGTATCATCAAGGAGATTCATTTTGGGGGATAAATTATGCCTTTGGATATCATTTAGAACCTCTATCTCAAAAAACCTTCATTTGGGACCTCAAAATGGCCCTGGAAGTTAAAACCTGCTAAAAATAGTAAATTGCCAAAATTGCCAGAAAGCCATTTTGAGCCATTTGGAAAAGGTGGGTGGCCACCAATATCCACCTGGATCAAAAGTAGACCCTATAAGAAATTTTTTCATGACTGTAAGATACTTGCAGAGCTAAGTTTAGGTACTTGTAACAGATTGTGGAAGACTGAGTGTTGTAATGCAAGGAAGAAGGATCTAGCGAGTTGTGCAGAGCTTTTGTCCTGTGCGAAGTAAGGGTTTTGATGGAATTGTTCTTCTAATCGATTGAATGAAGAGAATAAAGGAGAAGAGTTGGTGAACGTAGCCCCAGGGTGGGGGTGAACCACGTAAACAGTGTGTTGTCTTGCTTTGTGCTTGTTTGGATGTGTTTATATCTTCTTTTGCTAAGTGCTTAGAGAGGATTAGATAGATCTACTTATGCTTAATGCTAATGATGTATAATAATGTTATATCTGATCTATATGAATGTGTTGAGTGCTTGATCTGCTAGATCTTACCTATCTATTGGTGCTAAGTGCTTAAGTACGTTATATTATTGTGAATGCTGCGAAGCCTTTCTTTATCAGCAAAGTGGTTATTGATTATATATTGAGAAACTAACGATGCTAAGTGATTTATTCAGTATTATAATCACAGATCTATGTCCCATATAAGGTTGCAGACACCTGAGTCTTGCAACCACCCCTGCCTCTACCTTAGGTGAGACTTCATCTACTTCACAGGTGTTGCTGAAAGGGTTGGTAGTTAGGGATTTGTTGGTGCATTGTTGGTGCGTTGAACCCTAGGTATGACCCTATGCCAATAGATTTTTTGATGTGGTAAAACCCCCACAAGGAAACATCTATGGCCCCATCCAATGCGGCCACTTGGAGCAATTTATTAATGCAAAAGAAAAATATTACAAAGAGATTTTGCAAGAGAGATTGTCACAATCGATCATCGATAAATGACCCTCCATGCTCTTTAAATAGATATCATGTACCAATCAGGTGTTAAGCCATGGATAAATGGCCATTAAGGTCAAGGAGAGTATGAACCATTAGATCACTCTATGTCCGAAACATATCGTGACCGTCGAATTTCCTAACTACAAATGCATACTAATTCATACTAAATATAAAAACTAAGAAACAAACTTTTACCTAACGACACATTAGACCAAGTAGATCTTAATTAACTCCTAAGTGTCTAAATATACTAACAAAGAGTATTCCAAACATGATTGATATGGAAGAATAAGATGAGGAGGAAGGTAAATCCAAGTAAAAATGCACATAACAAAGAAAAAGACTTTCATTAAACTACAATAACAAAACCATAGATCCAACTCATTTGAATAAGATAAAAAGCCTTCTAATCTATTTAATGATTAGATGGAAAATAAATTCACGAAAAACAACATCAAATCAATACATGAAATAATGGCGGGGGAGGGGATGGATGTGAATCATTCCATTACAAGAAGAAAATATTACATCAATAGATCCATTCCTTTTAATGATGAAACATATTCAAATCCATTCTCCTTGGGGTTAATTTCTCTTATGCTCTCTTTAGTCCAAACTCTTGTAATGATGTCCAACAATATTACTCAATGAAAATAGAAGAAAGGATGTAAGTGGTGCTATCCTTTTAGTGAGAAGGAACGATAGTAACTATGTCATAACTTCAAAATAATCTTGATTTTCCAAAAATCCTTAATCAAATATGAAGGAGGGAAATGTATATGATAAAGGTTCCTCCTAATTAGGTTTTACATCAATTATAGGTAGAATTAACTAAATCCTAACAACTTTGTTCGTTGGGTTCTCTACCTATGATATACTATGATAATCATGCAATCGATGATGGTGGTTTGGGAAACAATTTGTTCCAATATCAGGGAATCAGTTGCAACAACAACCTAGATAGAAGGGGATTGGGATCCTTTTGGGGATGTGATGCAAGAGCATCTTTGGTTCTAGGAAATTAGTATCACCCAAAAACATTTAAATTATGTACAAGTTAATTTAGGACAAATAAGGATGGTTACAAATCTACTCGAGAACTCATGTTGTTACTCCCTGTTATAATTGACAGTGTTGCAACTCGCTGCAACTCCACGCTACAAGATTTGTGCTACATCTCCTATTCTACAAATCCACACTACAATAGTAGCACTGCAACTCGCTAAAATTCATATGTTGCAACTTCACTCTATAGGATTTGTGTTACAACTCATTGCAAATACACGCTACAAGATTTGTGCTATAACTTTTATGTTCCTACTCAACGTGTTGATTCCAAATTCATCCCACATAGCTCATGAATTTTAAGTGCCAAGTGGAAATCATTAGTAAAGGAAGAGGAAACAAAACTGAATTGAAAAATAGTTGGGCAACAAATAGTCATGACTATTCATCTTTCCAATCGGAAGGGAAACAAATAATCTAACATAAACAACATAGAACAAGGAGGAATAAAGATGTGAGTATTCATTCGATCTATAAGAAAGGAAGGTTTCTCTCAAGTCAATTTTAACTGACTGAGATAGCCACCAAGAATGAGATCGAGAAAAGACGATGTAATATGTAGAAGAACAACACAATAAATCATGTACCCAAGATAATCATACACCTGATAAGGATAAAATCATTGGTGATGTCATGCATGTGACCATGTTGTCAGGACAACCATACTTGTGAAATTACCATGGAATTTACAAGAAAAAACCTTGAAGCATCTTCCTCGACATCAAATGGATTTTGTTTTGTGTTCTTGAGGTAAAATCAACATTCAAGTTGTCTTTAATATATGAAAAAAACTCCTCACTTCTCACCAATGGATCCGACCCATCTAAGACTTCATGGTACAATTTGCACTACAAATGTATGTAATTATGCTTAATGAGAAATACAATTATATTTAATAATCCTATAGGATCAATTACTAAAAGGTTTAACACCATATGTATAATTACCAATGCATTATTACCCAACGTTGAGATGAGCATAAGTGATTTCTTGCAATGGATCAGAAATGTAATGCTTTAGAGGGGTTGGAAACATGTTTTCCAATATTGGGAAAAGTAGGTGGAGAGGTTTGATTGGGTTGACAGAAAAGGGAAGAGACTCAATAGATTGCTAATCATTTAGGAAGATGGAGCAAGACAACTAATGGAGAAAAATTTGCAAGCTATGAATATCAAAATATCAAATGGCCTAGACATCATTTGATGGTGAATAATAGGGTATGGAAGCTTCAAAATCAAAAAATAATATAGACTAGAAGGGGGGGGGATATTTGAAGAAAATAAATAGGTATGCAACAAGATATGGAATCCAAATATATGGAGAACAATTTCTACTTTTCTATGGTTGGTCACCAACAAAAGAAGCTTCACCTGGGACACAATTTTGAGGAGAATATTTATAGGGCCCTCAATATGTATTATATGAAGAGTAGATGAGGAGATAATAGGCCACTTCTTTTCCACTTCCATAGAAAATCCAAGGCTTTAGGATTTAGGAGACACGTTTTTTAGTCAGATAGAGATAGAGAGGATATTATCAAGACTCTAGAAACATGGAAACTCAACCCCTATTGGAACTTTGCCCTCAAATGCTTTTGGAACATTCTCCTGGGATTTATCCTCTAGAACATCTTGAAGGGAAGAAAAAGAATAATTTTAAACATAAGAAACAATCAATGATGGTGGTTTGGGAAACAAATTGTTCCAATATCAGGGAAGAAATTGCAACAACAAGCTAGATAGAAGGGGATTGGTATCCTTCTTGGGATGTGATGCAAGAGCATATTTAGTTCTAAGTAATCCACATCACCCAAAATAAAATTAAATTCCATACAAGTTAATTTAGGATCAATAAGGATGGTTTAAACTCTAATCAGTAGCTCGTGTTGTTACTCCTTGTTAGAATTGACAATGTTGCAACTCGTTGCAACTCCTATGTTGCAACACCACTCTACATGATTTGTGTTGCAACTCCATGCTACAGGATTGGTGCTGCAACATGTTGAAAATCCTATGCTGGAACTCCATGCTATAGGATTTTTTTTGGAATTGTTATGTTTCTACTAAATGTGTTGATTCCAAATTCAGTCCACATAGCTCATGAAGATTAAGTGCCAAGTGAAAATCATTGGTGAAGGAATAGGAAACAAAAATGAATTGGAAGATGGATAGGAATTTAGCTGTAATGACTATTCATCTTCCCAATGTGAATGGAAATAAATCAACTAACATAAACAACATAAAAGGAGGAGGAAGAAAGATGTCAGGGTTCATTCGATCTAGAAGAAAGGAATGTTTCTCTCAGATCAACTTGAAGTGACTGATACAACCACCAGGAATGAGATCGAGAAAAGACGACGTAATATGCAGAAGAACAACATAGTGAATCAGTTCTAGTTTTCTAAGAAAAGTTGTATTTCTCGATTACATTGTAATGAGGGGCATTCAAAAATCAATGATAAAAGAAAGGATTCACAACATGTTTGTTTTATTCTGGTTGTAATTAAATCCTTCTATTTCATTCTTAAAAATAATAAATGAATTTTCTGTTGTGTGTTTGAATATGAGTTCCATTGTGCATTTTGAAAGAAAATCATAGTCCTATAGGTGTTAGAATTGATATAGGTCCGTGAGTTGCATCAGGATGAAAAGGAGATTTTCAATTTTTGGAAACTAAATTCTCTCTAAGGACATCTTTATTTTCCCAAGAGACTATCCAAGGTAAAATTGAAAGATACTTAGGACCCACCACAATAGTCACATATCAATTTGTATTTATATGGAGCCTTGAAAGGAAATGTTGAGCCCTTGGGTGTAGGTGGGGTGTTTAGAAACTTGACAGGGGATATTTAGACTATATTTTCCATTAGGTGGGGTAATAATTCCAATAATGGGGCAGAGCTGATGGTTTTGATTGTAGGTATGCAAATATCCAAAGAATAAGGAATTTGTAATGATCATCGAAGGGGACTCACTTCTTTTCATCTCAACCTTACATTATCACTTATTCTCTTCTTCTTCTCATCTTAACCTTTCATTGTTAAAATCATTTGTCCAAGGGGTTTTACTTGAGAATGAAAATCAATACTATTGTGAGAAATGTAACAAGAAGGTTGATGATTTAAAATGAACATGTACAAAATCCTTGCCAAATACATTCGTAATCCACTTGAAGCATTTTGAATTAGATTATGAGACCATGAAAAGACTGAAGTTGAAGGAATGATTTGAGTTCCCAATCCACTTGGATATGAAACCATTTATTGTAGAAGGTATTGATCTACAAGAGAGTGATGAAATTATGGAAATTAATGACTCCAATAGTTTGGGTAGTGTTTGTTTGGTCGAGACATTGATTGTGTTTGCAGGTTCAGTCTCTTTCATGTGGGAACCATGTGGCTCGTGGTGGTTCCCTTACTCAATCACAACTTAAAAAATAAAATTCTCATGGAAAGAGAGAAATATGAAATAAAAATAAAATAGAGCAAGAAATAACTACAAGAATCATTGATTTTTGGGAAATCAAGTTTGAGCAAATGAATTTTTTACCAATTTGGATGCCAATTTTCATTTAGGTGGGATCTTGATCTGTCTCTATCGCATTGTTTCTCCTGTCGGTCTGTCTCTGTGGCTCATTAGCAGGGTCACTATGTCTCTCATCCACTTGGTCTAGGGTTCTCACTGTTGTCGAGGGTTTGCTGTCAGGGGTCTCTGTCATAGGGTCTCCTAATGATCATCGCACGATACTGTCAAGGGTTTGTTGTCGAGGGTATTTGTCATGGGGTCTCTTACAACTCACCACAGGTTGATTGTTTAAATGAATATGTTATAACATATTCATGGCTATATATGTTATATAACATATATAACAAGTTGTGCTGCAGGCTCTTCAGTTTTGTGGTATTCGACATTTCATGTGATGGGTGATGTCATAAAAGGGAGTTGCATACTATGTCCACTCAAAGATTGTACTTGGGCCATTTGGAGGGTTGGTTGGTTCTCAACTCATTATTGTGTTGCTCCTTAACACATGAGAAATGATCATATTGGGAGGAACTTTTAAATATACTCTTCTCCATGCATCATAGATTTTGGGTGATCTTTGTCACTCCCTTGCAGGGATTTGCATCTGTATGCCTCGAGAAAATTCTTTGTAACACATGAGTTTTGTTGTAGACTCTTCAGTCTTGTGGGATTCAAAATTTCGTGTGATGGGTGATGTGATAACACACGATTTGTGTTGCAGGTTCTTCGGTTTTGTGGGATTCAAAAGTTCTTGTGATGGGTGATGTGATAAAAATAAGTTACATATCAGGTCCACTCAAATATTGGACTTGGGCCATTTGGAGGATTGGTCAGTTCTTGGGTCGTTATCCCGTCTCTCATTAACACATGACAGTTAAGTTTAGCGAATCTCATCTTGGGAGGAACTTTGAAATAGAAACCTTCTCCACTCATCATGGAGTTTGGGTGATCATTGTGGCTCCCTTGTAGGGCTTTTCATCTATATTCATTGTGAAAATTATTGGAAACGCATGAGTTTTGTTGCAATATCTTCTTTTGATATTTCATACAATGGGTGATGTGATAAACAAGAGTTTCATACTGGGTCCACTCAAATATTGGACTTGGGCCATTTGGATGGTTGGTCGGTTCTCAGATTGTTATCAAGTTCCTCATTAACACATGAGCGGTAAGTGTAGAAAAGATCATCTTGGGAGGTACTTTGAGAGATAACTCTTCTAGTCCAATTGTCATGGAGTTTGGGTGATCATTGTGGCTCCCTTGCAGGTCTTTGTAGTTATATGTAAAATGGACTAAGGACATAAGGAGTGGGGAGTGAGACCTACACATATAGGATTGCCATAACTCTACCATTTTGAGTTAGAGAAATAGGTAGTACTCATAAGGATTTAGGTCACTAGGACTTAAATACACCTTAAATTTAAAAGTAAACTATACTTATTGGGACAAGGTAAAGAGACTCCTAGGTATGCAGTCTATCCAAGGATGTCTAAATAAGAATTTATATGATAGTGGATTATTAATAACAAATAAGTAAGTTATACTGTATGTTCCTTTATCCCCGATCCAATCAAGAAATATAGGCAAGCATATTTAGTTGCTTGTCCACATCAAACAAGGAGAAAAATGGTAAGGATTCATAGTCATAGTCCAGGCACTTGAAGTTCAATTAATCTAGCTATGAATCTTCTCTCACAAATTTCAAGTCAATATATCTTATCTAAGTCTCGATCAAAATTTAGAACGTCATTTGGTTAATTTATGAATCCTTCCTATCATGAGTTTCTCTTATTTATGTGTCTTCCTAATATGAATACTAATGTTGGTATGCTTCTAAATTCTCCATTTATGATCAAGTTTTTCATGTTTATGAGTTTTACCATTTTTTTCTACCTCTAAAGTCAATTTTTCCTTCTTTACAAGTTTTTAAATGTTGATTTTCCTCTAAAGTTGAGTTTGCGCACGGGGTCAAATTAAGTGAAAAATAAATAATGCATTGATTATTGTTGAGGTAGCATGCACATGGCATACATGTGATGGTTGAGGAAACAAAGCTTAAAACTTACATAGGTCAATTTGAACAACTTAAGATGAAGGAAGATGAGAATATTGCATCTTACTTTTTGCGAGTTGATGAAACAATGAATGTGATTAGAGGATTGCGAGAAGAAGTTGATGAATCTGTAATTGTTCAAAAGGTACTAAGATATCTTCCAATGATATTTGATCCCAATATTTCAGCACCATAAGAAAGAATAGACATGGATTCAATAAACATGGAGGAGCTACATGGAATATTTACAACATATGAAATGAGAACTGAATAGGAGAATCCCGTTACAAAAGAAGAAACATTCAAAGAATCTAATGAGTGAAAGAAAAAGGGAAAACAAAAGAATAGATCTAGCTAGAAAATGACATGCGCAGTTTGCAAAGAAAATATGAGAAAAGAGAAGAAAAAGAGAAAGAATGGAAAAATTCTCGTTAACCAAATGAATGAATGATAATTTACAAATTATATAATCTGTATAAATCAACTAATGCACATTGGAGGAGAAGCTAGTGCACCATAGTGATGGTCTAGAGTGATCTGGACAACTACCGACAATTACAGAAGTAAACTGCCACCTAGTCTAGTCTCTCAGGTAGTTATAGGAGTGAGATGCCACTGATTCTGTGTTAACTAGTCTCTCAATCTTCAGTTAACTAACTGGAACATAGTGAAGTGAGGAGGAGATCAAGAAATCATGATTAATGTGCTAGTTTGGTGATAATCCCAAGGAAAATGCATATTAGTTGGTGATGATCCCAATGTGGCATCTAGACTCCACTCAACTTATCAAACTGAAGAGATTATTATCCTAGAGGAATATTCTCGCTAAACTATATGAGACTGAATAATGAATAATAAACATTAGGGGAAAAATAAATGTTAGGTGTGTGTGAAGTATCTCCAACACACTCCCTAAACATCACTATGGTGAAAATAAAGAATGGGTCCCAACAACGAGGCCATGTTATGTACCCAAATACAAAAAATACACTAAAATAAATGAGGAAAGAGGAAAAACTTCATGGGAACCCCCCCCCCCCTCAAAGTACAATGTATGTAAAAAGAAGAATTGATAGTTTCTAGGAAAGTGTGTCCTTCACTCCAAGATGACTATGTAAAGAATGGAACTTCTACTCAGTGAAGGCATTAGAGAAGATGTCTGCAATCTAGTCGGTTGAAGGACAAAAATACAGGTCGATGATCCCCTTGTGTACTAAATCCTAGATGTATTGCATGTGGATCTCAATGTGCTTTGTCTTCTTCCTCTGAACTAGATCTCTGTAGAACTTCAGAGTGCTCTGGTTGTCACACTAGATGACGATCAGATGATGAAACTGAATGCCCAACTCAGTGAGAAATTTTTTTATCCACATAGACTGAATGGTTATGTTAACTACCCCTTTGTACTCTACCTCAACTAAATATGGAGAAATAACATGCAGCTTCTTGCTCGAAAAATACATAGGCCCAAAACCAAGATTGAGTGAGTAACTAGATGTGGACTTGCGATCAATGTTATCACCAACCTAGTCAGAATCAATGAAATCGATGAGGTCCAATGTAGAGTATGACGCATAGTGAATACCAAAGGTGATGGTTCCATGTACGTATCAAAGGATATACTTTTCAACCTTCGAATGTAGCTCACGTGACTCCTGCATGAACCTAGAGACTGCTCCAACTGCATAGGAGAGGTTTTGTCTAGAGTGTGTGAGATACAACAAGCTCCCCACTAGTTGTTTGTATAGTGTTTTCTCAACTAGTGGAGTGTCCCTGCAATCCTCAAGTCCGAATCCCAATAGGAAAGGAGTCAGAGAATTCTTGCAGTCTTTCATGTGAAATCCCTCAAGGAGATCTCATGCATAGTTGGCCTGAGACAGTTTGATTCCTGATGCATCCTAAACAATCTTGAGTCCAAGGAAGAAATGTATCAAATCCATGTCCTTCATAAAGAACTTGTCATGCAAAATCCTCTTGACTGCAGTAATCGCTTAAGTCAAGAAACCGGTGATCAATAAATCATCAATATACAGAACTAGGAGTGGAAGTGAATCGGTCATCCTGAGCATGTAAACATTCGGTTGTAACTTCCAATGTACACAGTTATATGACAATAGGTAGGATTCCATATTGGCATACCATGCCCTCAGATCTTGCTTGAGGCCATAAAGAGACTTCTTCAGTTGATGAACCAAAGATGAATCCTGCATAAATACATGGGGTTTCTCCATATAGATATCCTTAAAGAGATACATGTGAAGAAATGCATTCTTCACATCCATCTAATGGAATTCCCATCCTTTGGTTGTTGTAGAGGCAAGTGCCAAGCATATGGAATCCATAGTCACTATTGAAGAAAAGGTCTCATCATGGTCAATATCGTGCACCTACTGAAAAACTTTGGAAACTAGGCTGGATTTGTATCTACTAACATGTCCATCTACTGTGCTCTTGGTCCTAGAGACCCATCTGCACCTGACAAGTTTCCTTTTTCCGGGAAGGGGAACCAGATCCCAAGTCAGGTTCTCAAGGAGGGAGTTGTACTCCTCTTGCATGGCAGGTTCCCAAAAAGTATTTCCAATAGCCTCACAATAGGAATGTGGATTTGAAGACCGAACCAAGAAATTATGCCTAGGTGGCATTAGTTCAGTGACATTGAGTGCAATTGGAGGCTCCTTGAAATTAGATCAAGTCCTCCTAGTATCAGCTGGATCCCCAATAATATCTCATGCATAATGATGAGTAGTATTGTCCCACTTGGGCCTCGGATCTAGCTCTACATATGCATCTTCATGTAGTGACTCTGCATCTTATAGTACTAACTCTGCATCTGGATAATCTGAATCCTTTGAATAAAAAATCTCATCTGAAGAAGATTCGACATGTGCATGCTCATCATCTCTGACATGTGGTAGAATAAAAGTGTCTACATGTGGCTGCTAAGGTACGTGCAAGACACTTTCCTTGAATTGGACACTACACTCAATGATGATCCGATCAGAGGAAAGATCAATGAGTCTGTATCCCTTCACACACTTGAGGTATCCAACAAAGATAGACTTTGTGTTATATGGATCAAGTGCCTTCCTCTTCCTGGAGGGAATCTTGGCCCATGCACGTGAACCAAAAACACATAAGTGGGTCACTTCCGATTTGAGGCTGCTCTAAGCCTCGTAGGGGGTCTTATGCTTGAAATATCTATGGGGAGATCTATTTTGGATGTAGGTTTCACAATTACATGCTTCATCTCATAATATTTGTGGAAGTGACTTTCCATGTAGCATGCAAGATTCCATCTCTTTTAAAGATCTATTTTTCCGCTCCGCAACTCCGTTTTAATGTGGAGTATAAGGAACCATGTGTTTCAATTGAATCTTGGCCTCATGAAAATGATTATGTATCTCATGATTGAAATACTATCTCCCATTATCTATTCAGAGGACTTTGATTTTATTTCCTGACTCTATCTCAACAAGTTCTTTGAAATCTTCAAGTTGTTGAAATACCTCTGATGTTTTCTTGAGAAAGAAAATTGATGTGAAGCACAAGAAATCATCAACAAAAATGAGCACGTACCTTGATTTATTGATTGATGGATGTGGAAAAGGTCCCATGAGGTCATTATGGATCATATCTAAAGGAGATGAATCCTTTTGAGTTTTTCCTTTGTCAAATTTCTCTTGAGGGTGTTTTCCAAGAACACATCATTCACAAATTCCTTTGGAGAAGTGGATGTTAGGTAGACCATCAACGATTCCATGATTGCTAAGTTGCTTCATGTATTTGAAATTTAAATTCTTTAACCTTTCGTGCCACATCCTACTTCTTTCTTCAGCATGGGTAAGCAGTAATGCATAATCTGGTTCAATAAATTCAAAAAATGTGTAGAGACTGGATTGATGATTTACCTCACCGATTGCAACCATGGAATTGGTTTGTATGTCATAGATATCCATTGCATCAGGTGTGAATATGAATCTCTTTATGGTGTCGGAGTTAGTAATTTGATACACAGAGAGAATATTGATGGAAAGTTTGGGAATGTGTATCACATTCTCGAAGCTTCCTTATGTGAGTTCAATTCTTCCTTTGTCGGTGACCTCGACTGGAGATTTGTCCCCCATAAGAATAGGAGGAACTTTGCATGCATCCAATGAAGAGTAGAATTCTTTTTTGGCTTCCATGTGGTTTGATGCACCTGAATCGATGATCCAAGCATCAAGAGAGGAGTTGATGTCAATCAAAGCATGTATATAATTTCCTTTCCTGAGATTTTGATCTTTTGGCTTCTTCTTCTTGGCACCCTCGGGGATGCAATATCCAAGGTTATTTTTTTCAAGTATTTGGGCCATTTGGTCTATCTATTTCTACATACATGTGGATTATGTATGGGATCCTTTATGGCAGTAAGTGCATTTCTCCCCTTTTCATCCCTTTCCACCTTTGGATCCGGAGGCATCGTTGAAGGGTTTTGAGTACCCTTCATTCTTTGGATTTGCATGTGATTTCCTTTTCTCTTTTTATTTATATTTATTATTTTTATGAACTCTACCATCATGCGCAATAAGTGCATGTGCCTTTGGGCCTTTTATTTTTCACAGTTTGATAAGCTTGTTCTTCTCTTATGTCAGAGATTCAATGAAGACCTCAATATAGGGCATATTCCAGGTGGCTCCAGAGGGAAGTCTAACTGAATGAAATGTGGATACAAGCATTGGTATTCCATACCATGTTTTGAGAGAATGGTGAGAAACATTTGTTTCTCCTCCTTATATTTAGCAACCTCGCAAGCCTTGAGTTGCGACAACAAATCCTTATATTTGGTAAATAAATATTGGATATTGTCGAAGGTTTTTTGATACAAAGTGAGAAATTCCACCTCGAGCATGTGTCCCATCATCTTGTTATGTTTTCAAAAAATCCCTTCCATGGTGGTCCATGCTTCATAAGGGGCCTTACATGAGGATATGTGAAAGAGGAGTTCAAGAGAAATGAGACTGCAAATAGTTCCAAATGCTTCATCCATTTGATTCAGATACTTGTATTTTTCTATGGATGATGTGGGTTTGGTCTCTGTGTCCATGGTTAACATTTATAATCCTTTGCCTTTAATATGAACTATCATATTTTCTTTTCATGCAAATAAATTGTACGGTGTAAGAATGAATTCTTTTGAAAATTCCATTTTTTCCATTGTCTTCAATCTTTGGTACCTGCAAAAATAACCTGGTGTGTCTTTTACCTAGAATTATATTGGATTTGATACCATTTAAATGTGTTGAAACTGTACATAATATATATAGACAACAAATGAAATACACAGTTTGTAGAAAAAATATGAGAAAATATAACCAGAAGAGAAAGAATGGAAGAATTCTCATTAACCAAATGAATGAATGATAATTTACACATTATATACTCTATATAATTCAACTAATGCACATTGGAGGAGAAGAAAATGCACCATAGTGGTGGTATAGATTGATATGGACACACACCAACAGTTGCGAGAGTAAACTTCCACCTAGTGTAGTCTCTCGGGAAGTTACATGAGTGAACTACCTCCTAGAATGAGTTAACTAGTCTCTCAGTCTTCAGATAACTGATTGAAATAAAGTGAAATGATGAGGAAATTAGGTGATCATGAGTAAAGTGCTAGTCTATTGATAATCCCAAGGACCATGCACATTATCTAGTGATTATCCCAACGTTGCATGGTTATAATCCCAATGTGGCATCTAGACTCTACTCAATTGATCAAACTAAAGTGTGAACTGAAGAGAATATTCTCCCTAAACTATAGGAGACTTGAGAATGGATAATAAAAATATTGAAAACCTTAGTAAAAATATATCCTAGGTGTGTGTGAAGTATCTCCAACAATGAAGAAGTATCCAACTTTGTTAGAATACTAAAAAAGGGAACCTATGGAAAATACAGTGTTAAGCTTCCATTGATTTGTTTTAATTGTGATGGTATTGGTCATTTCTCTAACAAGTGTCCCCATAAGAAAAATAAAACAAATGAAGAAGATGACTCAAATAGAAAACAAGTTTACAAAGGAAAAAGGACCAAAAATAAATTATTCAAGAAAAGATTTTGCACTAAAGAAGACAACATCTCGTTAGATGAAGATGAAGACAATGAAAGTGATACAAAAAGGGTTCTATTCATGGCAATAGAAAATTACGATGAAGAAGGAACTAACGAAGAATATGAAGAGGAAGAAGTTGACTACGAAGAATAATTTTTGCATGCTATAGAAGTTATAAAAATAGAAAAGAAGAAAAACACGTCACTACAGGCAGAACTAAAATGAAAAGAGGAAACTAAAAATTCAAGTAGAGTAGATGATCACTAAATTAAAATTGAAAGTTGAAGAAGAAAAAATAATTGAAGAATAACTCAAAGAACTGTTAGAAGAAAGAGACATGATCATTGGAAATTAGGAAGCAAAGATTGTCACATTGAGAAAATATCTTCAAAATAAAAACATGTATAACAACTGAAAAGTTTTGGACAATATTATTAGCATTCAAAGGCCAAATCATGACAACTCCATACTTGGATACAATCAGATAGAAAATGGATCAAGATCCAAAACAACATATCAAGAAACACAACCAAGAAGCTATGTAGAGACAATTAGAGGAAACAAGAGGTTTTACAAGGAAGATGATGTAGGAGCATCGCCAACATCAAGCGAGCTAGTGAGGAAGCAATCAGACAGCTGGACAAGCACCAGCCCAAATTTTGAAATTACCTTAAAGTTGTTGCGTGATCTTAAATGAAGTCATTAAGAAAAGGCACACTTGTATAATGTAAATGGACCTTGAGCCATTTTCTCTCGTCCTTAGTAGGTAGAAGGCATTTAAAGTAGTTAATGCAGGTAGATAGAATTTAATTCTAGATTAGACAATTTTAGAGCACAAGAGGGAAACGGGATATAGACACCCTCATTATGTATTGTAACATTATCAATAATGAGCATAGAAGAGAAGCAGAGAGCTGTGTAAGAACACCGATGTACAGATGTTTGGATTAATAGAAAGAGGTTGATTCAAATTCATGGTTTTGTGTTGTTCTCTGTGTATTGATGTTGAATGATATGCTCATGAATGTTTGCTTCCTGTTATACATTTGCTTTATATGTTGTGTATATGATTTCATGTGTTGAGTGGAATTCTGAAAGGAACAAGAATGAGTTTCAATTGTTTCTCCATCTGAACAAGGATTCCTGTAAGGAGTGCAGTCGAATTGTCCGCAAGGAGTGCGTTGAGAGAGGGTTCAGATAGGGTTGTTTTTGTTCTCATTCTCTCAAAGGTGTAGTTGGGCACAAGAGTCGTGTAAGGAGTGCACAGGCCAAGTGACGTCTCAGGGTTGTGAACCTGAGAGAAGAATTGAAGGACTGTTGTTGCAGGTGTGCACAGGGTCGAAAGAATTCAACACTTGGAAGTGGTTGAATGCCTACCGCGAGGAGTGCGTGCAAGGTATTCTGAAAGATTCAGAATTGGAAAATCTTAGGAAAGCTAAGGCCTTCGAAACTGTTGAAGGACAGTGCAGGGAAACTGTGACTGGAAGTTTGTAAGAAGCATCGTAAAGTTTGTGCTACAAGTGGACAAGTTTGTGGATGAACACTTAACCATTTCGCAAATTTCATTAGGAGGAACGGATGGTTGGTATTCTCTGAGGAGGATTCACGACATCCCGTGAGCTATCAGATCTCACAGAGGAGTAGGGGAGATACGATGAGTATTCCTGAGAGGTTCAAAGCTCAGGAGGGCAGTACCGTAGATCCGAGCCGTAAGGGCCATCGGATTTACACGTGATTGACCATATTGGGGTTTCATGGGTTGAAGTGTCGTAGACGTTGCAACAGGAATCGCGAAATCATGAAACGCGATATCCCGATGGCTACTAGAATAGTGTGGGGGCCACAGGTTCAAAGACGTGGATAGGTGGCACACTATTTTGGGGTTTTGTGGCGAGAAGTCCCAAAATAATTACATTAGGATTCGCGATATTGCAAACCCCGAAGTACCGATAGAGTCGAGGGTCGTTGAATAGTCAACTCGTGCGTGCGTTGGAGTTTTGGCATATCAGGAATCAGGAGTCAGGGACATGAGTTGTTCGACATCGCTAGTGCCGAAATTGTGATAGAGGAAACCCTGATAGAAAAAGGTCAGCGTTGACTGGTTGTCGAGTCTTGGGGATTCGAGAGTCCAACGCTCGACCACCAACCTCGTGAATTCGCGAAGTCCGATCCCCCAAGTGTGAAGAGGGGATCTCATGAGGATTTCTATGGGTACAGATTTCCCGGAAGGGAAATAGAAGGACCGGTTAGTGTTCTTCAAGCCGTGAGAAAGGAAAGATCCTGTGAGCAGATGGACCTTTCGACCTGCCAGTGTGGGGAGCGTGCGTGTGCATCATCTGGTATCAGAGCATAGAAAGATTCTTTTCTTTCTGTAGCAAAGAAGAAGATTATTCACCATGTCGCCTAGGAGAAGAGATAGACAATCACCCGATCCAGAGGATAGGGAAATGCCGAGAAGAAGAGGCAGGCAGATGATAGATCTAGTCATGGAGAGAGAGATGCGTGATCTATGATATAGACTCGAAGACATGGAAACAACGCAAAGATGCACAACCAGTGCTGGGGATCTCAGTGATTCTGAGAGTGAAGATGAGGCTGAACGTGAAGAGGAAGTTGCATCCAAAGATGCATCAAATGAACGTTTGATCAGAGCTATTGCAAGGATGGGTGCAAGAGCAAGGATGGGCATTCTAGTTTATGAGGGAAACTTGGATGCAGAGGAGCTTCTAGACTAGAATAGAGGTCTAGACACATACTTTGACTATGAAGATGTCGAAGAAGACAAGAGAGTCAAGCATGCTGTCACTAGATTGAAAGGACATGCAACATTGTGGTGGGATGAACTACAAGCTGACAGATGCTGCAAAGGCAAGAAGAAAATCAAAATCTATGATAGAATGATCGTGAAGATGAAGGCGAAATTCATCCCCAAGGATTACCAAATTACTCTGTTTAGGAGGATGCAGAACCTGAGACAGAAGTTGATGATAGTGAAAGAATACACTGAGGAATTCTACAAACTGAACATCAGGGCAGGTCATCAGGAGAGCGATGATGAAAAATTTTCCAGATATATGAATGGTCTGAGATATGATATCCAGGATGAGATGAGCATGGTAACCATCCAAATGGTGGAAGATGCTTACTAGATGGCTCTGAAAGTGGAAGAGAAGTTGATCCGAAAGCAGAGTCAAAGAGGCCGAGGCAGAAGTCATCCTAGAGGCAAAGTAGCTACCCAGGACAAATACCAGAAGCCCAGAGAGGACTGGAAGAAACCGCAGACTCGAACTGAGAGAGGTGGATCCTCACAGCGAGGACAACATACTGAGTAGAGAGGGGATTATGCTGACAACAACACCTTTCCTCGTACTAGAGGTAGAGGAAGAGGAAGCGGTGGAGTAATCACATGCTTCACATGTGGAAAGAATGGGCACAAGTCTTACGAGTGTCTAGATAAAAGGAAAGAGAGTGGAGAATTTCACATTGCCGAGGCACAGAGGTGGGATGTTGAGGCAGAAGATGCTGAAGGTGGAAGATCGTTGATGATGTGAAAAGTCCTTTTGATACCAGAGAAGGAGGTGGAGATTTCAGTCCAAAGGACCAGACTTTTCAGGACTGCTTGTAAGACTAAGGATAGGGTATGCAAGGTCATTGTAGATAGTGGTAGCATGGATAATCTTGTTTCAACCAATATGGTAGAGAAGCTGGAGCTGGAGACGACTGATCGTCCAAGCCCATATAGAGTTTCGTGACTACAAAAAGGACATCAGGTAACTGTCACCAAACAATGTTTAGTTGAATTTAAGATAGGAGGATATAATGATAAGATCTTATGTGATGTCATTCCTATGGATGTTTGTCATCTATTGCTGGGTAGACCATGGAAATATGACAGGAATGTGATTCATGATGGGAGAATGAACAAATACACCCTAGAGAAGAATGGGAGAACACACATGTTGCTTCCAATAAAGGATAAGGAGGTGAAACCGGAAGTAAGCAACATTGTACTTCTCATGAGTGGGAAGGAACTTCTTACAGAGGTTAAGAAGAAGGAAGAGACACAGTTCATTGTGGTCAGAAAGCCTAGGATTGTTTTGACCAACAAAAGAGTGAATGATTTACTAGAAGAAGTTCAGGAACTGTTGGAAGAGTTCGTTGACATAGTAGTGGATGAATTACCCCGTTCATTGCCACCAATCACAAGTGTGAACCATCATATTGATCTCATACCAGGAGCCAGTTTTCCAAACAAAGCCGCATACAGATTGATGCCGCAAGAGAATGAAGAGGTCAAGAGGAAAGTCCGGGATTTATTGGACAAAGGATTGGTCAAGGAGAGCTTGAGTCCATGTGTTGTTCCAACAGTACTTAGTCCAAAGAAATACGAAGGTTGGAGGATGTGTACTAATTCAAGAGTGATCAATAAGATAACCATCAGGTACATATTTCCATTGTCGAGGATGGATGATCTGATGGATTGCTTGAGTGGAGCAAAGTATTTTTCAAAGATTGATTTGAAAAGCGGTTATCATCAAATCCACATGAGAGAGGGTGATGAATGGAAGACAGCATTCAAAACAAAGGAAGGGTTATACGAATGGCTTGTTATTCCATTTGGCTTAACAAATTCCCCAAGTACCTTCATGAGGTTGATGAATGAAGTCCTGAGGGAGTTCATCGGGAAATTTGTCATTGTGTATTTGGATGACATACTGGTTTACAGTAAAATAGTGGCAGAGCATCTGAAGCATTTGGCTACAGTGATACAGAGGTTAGAACAGGAGAAGCTATTGATAAACATGAAGAAGTCCTCATTCATGAAGACAAAGCTAATTTACTTGGGATTTATTATTTCATCAAATGAGTTGAGGATGGATCCAGATAAGGTGAGGTAATCAAGAATTGGCCATCACCAAAAAATGTTTTTGAGGTGAGAAGTTTTCACGGATTAGCTAGTTTCTACTGAAAGCTCATCAAGAATTTCAGTGGGATCAGCGCAGTGATGATGGATATAGTGAAGAAAAGACATAAGTCTTTTCACTGGACTGAAGAGGCTAAAAGGAGTTTTAACCTGTTGAAGAGAAAGATTACGGAACAACTAGTTTTGGTGTTGCCGGATTTCCAAAAGACATTTCAGGTGAAATGCAATGCAAGTGGATTTGCAATCGAGGCAGTCTTGAGTCAAGAAGATAGACCAATAGCGTACTTCAGCGAGAAGTTGATTGAGGAAAAAGTGAAGTACTCCACTTATGATAAGGAGTTCTATGCTATCATACAAGCATTGAAGAAATGGAGGCATTACTTGATTCCGAAGGAGATTTTCTTGTACAATGACAATCATGCACTGCAGTTTGTGACTCAACAGGAAAAGTTGAATCGGAAACATGTCAAATGGGTTGAGTATATGCAAAATTTCACTTTTGTGGTCAAACATATTTTTGGTACTGCTAACAAAGTGGTTGATGCTTTGAGCAGGAAGTGTTTGTTGTTGCAGGAGTTCAAAGTCAAAACATTGGGTTTTGATGATCTCAAGAACATGTACGCTGATGATCCAGATTTTAAAGAGGCGTATGAAGTAGCTGAGAATCCAATTCTCAGAGACAGAAGCCAATGGATAGAGTATGTGATCCAAGAGGGATTACTATTCAAATCTAATCAACTGTGTATTTTGAAATGATCCATGAGGGAGAATCTGTTGAGGGATAAACACAGTGGAGGATTGGAAGGGCACTTTGGTCACGACAAGACGTTTGCAAAGCTGAATGAGTCATATTTTTGGCCGGGAATGTGAGCAGATGTCAGGAGATTCATAGACAGATGTAGAATTTGCCAGCATTCGAAGGGAAGAAAGTAGAATGCGGTGTTTTATCAACCATTTCCCATACCAGAGAGGCTGTGGAATGCAGTTAGCATGGATTTTGTATTGGGGTTGCCAAGGACACAAAGAGGTGTTGATTCAATATTTGTGGTGGTGGATAGATTTTCCAAGATGGCACACTTCATTCCATGTCAGAAAAACAGTGACACAACTCACATTGCGAATCTGTTTTTCAAAGAAGTCATTCGACTTCATGGGTTGCCGAGAAGCATAGTTTCGGATCGAGACATGAAATTCATAGCGAATTTTTGGAGGACCTTATGGAGGAAGCTGGGGACTAACTTGGCATTTAGTTCGACTTATCATCCTGATATGGATGGACAGACGGAAGTGGTAAACAAAAGTCTGGGAGACTTGTTGAGAAGCTTGGTGACAAAAGACCACAGCCAGTGGGACAACATATTACCACAGACAGAGTTTTCTTATAACGACTCAGTTAACAGAAGCACTAGGAAAATTCCATTTCAGATTGTCTATGGCATGCAGCTGAGAGGAATTTTTGAACTGAGAGATTCCGAACAAACTGCGACTAGGAGTGCTAGTGAAAAGGAATTCGCAAAGGCGATGAAGGAACTTCACAGTCGGGTGAAGGAGCGATTGTTGAATTCAAGCCAGGAGTATAAGTGTAGAGCCGATCAACACAAGAGACAACTTCAGTTTGAGGTTGGTGATTTGGTTCTGGCACATTTGAAGAAAGAAAGGTTCCCGAGAGGAACATATAATAAGCTGAAGATGAAGAAAATCGAACCATGTAGGGTCTTGAGGAAATTTGGGGCAAATGCGTACGATATTGAATTACCCGATGGGATCAGAATTTCTCTGATATTCAATATCTTGGATTTATACCCATATAGAGCTAGGGAAACAGGGACTGGAGAAGAGCAACCAGTGATACAGTGGACAAAGCATATACCAGTTGCAGAGAAGCCGCAGATGGAGTGCATACTCGACAAAAGAGTGAACAAGAAGACCAGGTGAAAAGAATACTTTGAGTATCTGGTCAAATGGAAGAACCATCCAGTTGAATATGCCAGCTGGGAAAACTAAGCAGAGATACAAAAGCATGGACAGACCATGCATGAGCTCATGGACAAGATCCCATGAAATTTTTCAAGCTGAGGAGTATGATGTAGGAGCATCGCCAACATCAAGCGAGCCAGTGCGGAAGCAATCGAACAGCTGGACAAGTGCTAGCCCAAATTTTGAAATTACCTTAAAGTTGTTGCATGATATTAAATGAAGTCATTAAGAAAAGGCGCACTTGTATAATGTAAACGGACCTTGAGCCATTTGCTCTCGTCCTTAGTAGGTAGAAGGCATTTAAAGTAGTTAATGCAGGTAGATAGAATTTAATTCTAGATTAGACAATTTTAGAGTGCAAGAGGGAAATAGGATATAGACACCCTCATTGTGTATTGTAACATTACCAATAATGAGCATAGAAGAGAAGTAGAGAGCTGTGTAAGAACACCCATGTACAGATATTTGGATTAATAGAAAGAGGTTGATTCAAATTCATGGTTTTGTGTTGTTCTCTGTGTATTGATGTTGAATGATATGCTCATGAATGTTTGCTTCCTGTTATACATTTGCTTTATATGTTGTGTATATGATTTCATGTGTTGAGTGGAAGTTTGAAAGGAACAGGAATGAGCTTCAATTGTTTCTCCATCTGAACAAGGATTCCTGCAAGGAGTGCATTGACAAAGGGTTCAGATAGGGTTGTTTTTGTTCTCATTCTCTCAAAGGTGCAGTTGGGCTCAGGAGCCATGAAAGGAGTGCGCAGGCCAAGTGACGTCTCAGGGTTGTGAACCTGAGAGAAGAATTGAAGGACTGTTGTTGCAGGTGTGCACAGGGTCAAAAGGATTCAACACTTGGAAGTGGTTGAATGCCTGCCGTGAGAAGTGCGTGCAAGGTTTTTTGAAAGATTCATAATTGGAAAATCTCAGGAGGGATAAGGCCTTCGAAACTGTTGAAGGACAGTGCAGGGAAACTGTGACTGGAAGTTCGTAAGAAGCGTCGTAAAGTTTGCGCCGCAGGTGGACATGTTTGTGGATGAAAACTTAGCCATTTCGCAAATTTCATCAGGAGGAACGGACGGTCGGTTTTCTTCGAGGAGTATTCACGACATCCTGTGAGCTGTCAGATCTCATAGAGGAGCAGGGGAGATATGATGAGTATTCTCAAGAGGTTCAAAGCTCAGGAGGGCAGGATCATAGATTCGAGCCGTAAGGGCCATCGAATTTACATGTGATTGGCCATATCGGGGTTTCGTGGGTTTAAGTCCCATAGACGTTGCAACAGGAATCACGAAATTGTGAAACGCGATATCCCGATGGCTAATATAATAGTGTGGAGGCCACAGGTTCAGAGAGGTGGACAGGTGGCACACTATTTCAGGGTTTCGTGGTGAGAAGTCCTGAAATAATTACATCAGGATTCGCGATATTGCGAACCCCAAAGTACCGATAGAGTGGAGGGTCGTTGAATAGTCAACTCACGTGTGCATCAGAGTTTTGGCATATCGGGAATCGGGAGTCGGGGACACAAGTTGTTCGACATCGCGAGTGCCGAAATCACAATAGAGAAAACCCTGATAGGAAAAGGTCAGCATTGACTGGTTGTTGGGTCTCTGGGATTTGAGAGTCCAACACTCGACCACCGACCTCGTGAAGTTGTGAAGTCCGATCCCCCGAGTGTGAAGAGGGGATCCCATGAGGATTTCTGTGGGTACAGATTTCCCAGCAGGGAAATAGAAGGACTGGTTAGTGTTCTTCGGGCGGTGAGAAAGGAAATATCCTGTGAGCACATGGACCTTCCGACCTACGGGTGTGGGGAGATTGCATGTGCATCATAAGATCATAGAGACACTCCTCTATCCATAGGATTCATATTTCAGAATTGTTATCCACATTTTTGGTTATCGAGATGATATTATGATCATGTCATGGTAATGGAAGATCAAACTCTTTATCAAGAACAATTTCCAGAAGAAGGTTACAATTGTCATTTTCTCAAAATCATATTTTGGGACAAGTTCGCAGGCTGCATATATACTATCCTGCGAGAATGTTGATTTTCGCAGGTTGCTTTCATTTGGATTGCGAACTTCTCGCAC
>ML783158.1:581673-593364 GCA_009831015.1 Picea engelmannii | reverse complement strand
TAATGATGATGTCATCTTATTACATGATTCCTTGATCACATGTATAGACTAAATATTGAATAGATTAATACTTTTGCTGTGATTGGTTTGTGTTGTTGTGATTGGAACAACACAAGAGCATCGGAGCAGAGCGAGGAACAACAAAGATTAAAGGAGATCGTTCATAAGGTATGTACTTCATCCATTTCTCTTAGTTCCGTTCAATAGTTAGATCTAGGGAAAGAGTAGTATTCTGTCACGTTTTGTTCCAGATCCAGGTGGATCTTGGGGAGATTGGTTAGTGTCCGCACCTACGAATTTATCCATAACAAGAATCAACGATTCTCAGAAACAAGAAGGCCTCAAGAAGAAGAAGTATTCATAAGAGTAACTCCTTTCACAAGATATTCAACTCCCAAGTATCAAGCTATCTTCTTTTCTTTATGTTATTCATGTAACAATTTTAGACATAAAGTTTTAAATTTCATAGAAAATAACAAAAACATAAACAACTTTGAAATTCATGCACAAAATGGTTATCCAATAAATCCTAGAGAAACACAAAGAATAAGCTACAACATGTTTGAATCCTTGAGCATTGAAGTGGAATTCTACAAGTGAAACAACTTTCGACACATGGATAAATATTGTAGAATGATAGTACCTCTGAGAGAATCACAACAAAATAACAATAGTCATAGACATGAACCTCAATAGAGAAAATGAATAAGAAAACATAATCAATACAACAATGAAAAATGCACACTCGCTCTACAAGCTAAATAAAAGAAACATGGTTGGTATGTTGACAGTGTCTTCTCAAAGGACATGACAGGTTATGAGGAAAGATTTATAACCTTGAGAAAGGAAAGAGATGGATCAATCTCCTTTGGAAAGGATGACTCAACTAGAATCAATGGAAGAGGCACAGTCATAATTGGAAATAAGGATACCAAGGAAGAAAATGTTATACTAGTGGAAGATATGAAACATAATCTTCTAAGTGTAAGTCAAATGTGTGACCAAAGTCACAAACTTCTATTTGACTCATAGATATGTGAGATAATAAAAGAAGGTTCATGCAGAGTGGTTGCAACAACTGTAAGAACTTCAAGTAACATATATGTATTAAGTGAAATTGGAAATGAAAAGTATTATCTAGAAAAGGAAGATGAAGTTTAGATATGCCACGGAAGGATGGGTCACATAATCTTTGACAACCTTATCAAAGTTAGAAAAAAGGAAGCAAAAATATAAATGCCCCAAATCATGAAGCCAACCAACACCTTATCCAAGCATTGTCAACAAGGAAAGCAAACAAATACCAAATTCAAATCAAAGGAATACTCCACAACAAGACCACTAGAAATTGTGCATACTAATCTAGTTCGACCAACTAGAACAAAGGGTTTAAAAGGTGAGAAATATTTTATGTTATTGGTTGATGATTATACAAGGATGTTTGCAGTTTGTTTTCTCAGGAATAAGTCAGAAACATTTGAGAACTTCAAGTTATAGAAGGAAATGGTTGAGAATGAAATGGATTCAAAAATCAAATGTTTGAGATATGATAATGGAGGAGAGTTTACTTCAAAGGAATTTATGGACTTCTGTATCAAGAATTGAATAAAAAGGTGATTCTCATTTGCTAAGACACCTCAATATAATGGATTTGTCGAAAGGAAGAACATGATAGTACATGAAATGGCTCGAACTATGTTAATGGATTCCAAGTTGACAGATGTTTTTTGGGGACATGAAGTGCATACAAAAGTTCATATTCAAAAAAGAGTAATACTCAGAAAAAACAGTGATAAGTCTCTCTACGATCCATGGAAAGGAATACCAATGAATTTGAAGCACTTCAGAGTTTTTGGAAGTAAATGCTACATCAAAAGAGAAGAGGGAAGAATGAGAAATTTTGAATCTCGTGTGGACAAAAGAATACTTGTTGGGTATTCAAGCACAAGGAAAACATACAAATGTTTCAATATTAGGATCAACAAAGTTGTGGAAAGATTCAATGTGATGGTTGATGAGACAAGTGGACGCAAAATAAAGGAATAAGAAAAGGACTGAATGGAATAGGTTCATGAAGAAGAAGAAAATGAAGAAGAAGTAGAAAGAGGGGAATATGAATAAGAAAAACTGGAAGCATAAGAGAAATAACAACAAGATATTCAAGTAACTCCAAATACACCTAGAAAATGAATACAAAAGAATCATCCATTAGATCAGACTATCGGGAACAAAGATGAAGAAGTTGAGACTAGAATAAGACTTTGTTCACTAGAACAACTAGACCTAGCACTCTTATCCTTGATTGAGCCAAGCATCTTTGAAGAAGTCAACATGGATGAATTCTAGATAAAACCCATGGATGAAGAGTTGGATCATATAGAGAATAATGAAACTTGAGAATTGGTTCTAAGACTAAGGTACAATAATCTGATCGGCACAAAGTGGTTCTTCATAAATAAATTGAATGAAGATGAACATGTGATTAAGAACAAAGCTATATTGGTATGTAAAGGATAGAAACAGGTTGAAGGTATTGAATTTGAAGAGACATTTTATGCAGTTTCCAGAATGGAAGCAATCATATTGATCCTAACTTATGCATTCTCCAAGAATATTAAAGCGTATAAGATGGACATGAAATCAACCTTCCTGAATGGGGATCTAGAAGAAGAAGTCTATATTGAGCAACCCGAAGGATTTCAGTTGTCATAGAATGAAGATTATGTTTACGGGTTGAAGAAGGAATTGTATGGCCTAAAAAAAGCCCCAAGAGTATGGTATTCCAGACTGGAAAAATATTTATAGCAACAAGGGTTCATGAAATGAAATGCAGATAGCAACCTCTACATCAAGGTAAATCAAGATAGTGTTTTGTTAATTGAAGCTTACATTGATGATATTATTTTTGGAAGTGATGATGACAGGATGAGCCAAAGATTTGCAAAGGATATGCAGAATGAATTTGAAATTTCATTAGTTGGAGAACTACCCTTATTTTTGGGTCTTTAGATATGTTAAAGAAACCAAGGGATTTTTATTTCTCAAACCAGGTATATCAGCGAAATGCTAAAGAGGTTTGAAATGGAAGATTGCAAACTAGTCAATACTCCTATGCAAACTAGTTGTAAATTAAGTAAATATGATGATTCAAAGGCTACAGATCAAAGGAAGTACATGTCAATCATTGGTAGCTTACTTTATGTGACAACATCCAGACTAGTTGTAATGCAGGAATTTTGACATGTGGCACTATTTCAAGCTGCACCAAAGGAATCACATTTTCTAGTAGTAATGAGGATATTTAGATATCTCAAGGGTACATAAGAGTTTCGATTATGGTATCCAAAAGGAAAATATATGTCACTTGTTTCCTACATAGATGCAGATTGGGCACATTGTATTAATCACTGAAGAAGTACAAGTGGAGCAACGTTCTACTTGGTTGAGTGTTTTGTATCTTGGCTAAGTAAGAAATAGACATTAATATCATTGTTTATAGCTCAAAGAGAGTACACTGCAGGAGAAACATGCTGTAAAAAGGTTCTATGGATGAAACAAACTTTTAAATATATAGAGTTTGAGTATGATGAGCCCATTCTAATATATTTTGATAATAGAAGTGCCATCAATATCTCAAAGAATCCAATGATGCACTCCAAGATGAAGCACATTCCAATCAATTATCATTTTCTATGGGAATAGGTTGCAGAGAAGAACTTTCGAGTTCATTATGTTGGAACCAAAGGAAATATTGCATACATCTTTACAAAACTGCTTCCAAGGGAATCATTTGAGTATCTTCATCAGAAAATTCACATAGCTTCTACCCCATAATGAATTTTGAATGATATTATTATATGTCTTATATTTACACAAGGAAGCACCATAAAGAGGAAAAATTATTTTGGGGGAGTAGTTTCAATAAGAGTTCATTCATGGGGAACAACTCCAAGGACAGTTCAGTTAGGGGGAGAAACTTCGACGAGAAGTTACCTTTGCAATTGATCCCAAAAGGGGATATATTTATTAGATGCATGGATAGAGAGTTTGATTCTTGGAGAGAGAGCACATAGGGATGTTTCTAGGGGGAGCGATGGTCATAGGGGAGCATGAGAGATATGGATTCAATGTTGCATTAGAGTGTTTCCATCAATGCCAAAGGAGGAAATTGTTGATTGATTGGGCTTGTTTTCATTAATGTCAACCCTTGAAGCAAGTCTAGTAGAAACGTTTGGTAGACCCAACAGTATGTTTATGAGACTCAAGATTGTTTGAGGTATAAAGGTATGAATATCAAAGTATTTATATATAAGAGTATTCTATATGGATAGTACATGTCATGCCATTTCCAGTGATCTGTGGAACGTCACATAACTCCTCATGGTTAGAGAGTTATGACATTGTGAATTTGGAGAAACCTCATTAATTATTTAGAAGCCTATAGAAGGTTAAATAAGTCAATTATTCTAGAAACCCCTATAAGAAGTTGACTAGTCAAAGTGGGTTAAACTAGGATTTAATCACGGGTTAAATTGTTGCAATAAAAGAATAATTAAAAATAAATTAGTTGCAACTAGAGGTGGAGAGATTCCTATTTGTGGATAAAGTGGTTATAAGTGGACAAGTGGTTAGAAGTGGGTTAGCCTTAAAAGAAGGAAGATGAGTTAAGTTGGTTAGAAGGTAATCCCAAGAGGAATCTACTTGGAGAGTATAAATAAGAGAGAAAGGGTCTCTCATTAACACCTATTGAGAATATTAAATATATGTTATTGTGTAAGGTTTATTACAGGTACTCATTGACACATCTGAAGTATGTGGGCTAGAAGTATAACATGGAACATACATTTTTTTAAGATATCAATTTCTAAGAGTATGAAAGAAATCTCCCAGGAAGGTCTATAGTGATCAAGTACAACCGATCTATCTACAGGTGTTGGGCTCTAAAGATGTCCTAAAATATAACCTCTATGCATCATCCAAAGGTAGGCAATGGCACAAGCGTTTTACTTGTCGCCTACGTAGGTTTTTACCTTCCGTTTTCAATACCCATCCTCCAGAGATGAAACCCCTGCAAAGGGACAATAATCATAACAAAAGGAACAACAATCGTTCCATTCAAATGAACAACGAAAGGAACATCAATCATGAAAAGTGAACGAAAATCGTTATATTGGGCCAAAATAATGTTGTATTAATTGAGTTATAGTACTTGCCCAACTATCTAATTTGTCAACTCGGGGTTCGTAAACTGATGAAGAACACACAAAGTATATGCAAGATTGAAACGAGACTACTCTAATCTAATGTTTAAGCTACAAATGAAATTGAATCATTAATCTAACATACAACTGAAATAGAATCATTAATCTAACACACGACTGGAATTGAATCATTAATCTAACACACGACTAGAACTGAAATTAACCTAGTTGTGTAAATGAAATTACTCTAAGAATGGGAAATTACATGAAGGAAGTAATCTAGAAATGGAGAACTACATGAAGGAAAAACAAGTACAACATGTGAAGATTTGAATGACACAATAACATATGTGAGATATCACCAATGAAGAAATCTTATATTACAATAATCAAATCAATCTTTATAAAAGAATAATGAAAGCATGAAAACCAAAACCATGAATCAAAGCTAAGAATCCCTTTCTCTTTCAAATCCTAATGACTACTCTGATTCTAATTACATCCTAATTGAAATCTCATGAATAGAGAGCACTCTCTTTTATACATGAGAGCCTTGAAGATAAGATAACCATCTCATTATTAGAGATCCACTTTTCTCTCAACCTACTTCCCATTATTACAAAATATAATCCCTTCAAATCCTCACACATATCTCTCATATATCTTGGATATAATATTCCAACCAAATCTCCATTATATTCTCCTTGGAATGGGATTGAATTATCTCCTCAAATCTTGAAATGATGGAGGAAGTATTCAAGAATTCCTTTTGAATTAATCCTTCTCATATTGCTACACATTACAAAGCTAGCACATATTTGAGATGTATATGAAAACATGTTGATTTTCTAACATTTAATCACAAATCCCTTTTAAATACTAAAATCAATAAAGTGGAGAACAATAAGGTGAAACCAAAGTATATTTATGGAAATGATATCATGAAAGGTTAATGGGGCGATGAAATGTGGAGAATAATGAAGGGAAAGATGGATGGAAATATGAAATTGTTGAGCCCCAACAATAGGTTCAAATGGTATGTCCTATTTCTATGAGTAGCTGGATATTGTTGTTTATGTGAGATATGGTTATGCGGGTTTGAGGATTTTCCCCAGAGAGGCTATTGGATATATGGAACTTACTGTATAATTCATATCTATAGAAATATAGTTATGGTATATTTGATATTTATCATTGATACATTTGGTTAGTGTTGAGGTGTATCTTGTATTTCTTGGCACACGGTTGAGGGATTTTGTGTTACATGGTTGAAGGATTTTTTTGTGAAGTGGTTGTGAAGTTGTTTGGGAATTTTGTGGTTGCATATTAGTGAAGGTTTGATATCTAGTCCATGTGAGGGTTGTTACTCTTGTTCATGATTGTACACACATGTATTGTTCATGACTAGATAGATATAGATGCATTTGGTTAAGGGATGTATAAGATTATGTATGTAGATGGCTACATATAATACAGTGTGACAGGTTGCAGGTTGATGTCACAGAGGCAACAAAGTGTTTGAAGTTTCAGAAAAAGGTGAAAACCCTAGCTCTCTAAAGGTGTACACAAGTTTCATTAAAGATAGGTCACGTACATACACAAGTTTCAGTATAGATAGGGCATGTAGATATGCAAGCTGCAATATACATAGGTCGCGTACCTGTTGATATTTTTTGGTACAGAATGATTTCTTGTACATGATTTATTACATGCTATTGGTACAGGTTGGTTTCATATTGTTGGCACAGATTGATACATGTTTATAATGGTATATTTCACAGTGACAGTGTGGAAGTGGTTTCATCATTTCATTTATATTTTGGGGTGGTTGGACGGGGCAATTATAGGTGGTTGTATCAACCTTTCGGTTGTAGCCGAAGAACATAGGGGGTTGTAGCCTCCTTCTGGTTGTACCCAGAGAATTGGAGAGTTGGATCTTTCCTTAGGTTGTAGCATAAAAATATAGGGGGTCAGAGCCTCCTTCCAGTTGTAGCCGGAGAACAAAGGAAGTTCGTTCTTCCAATGTATGTAATTCTTAAATACATAAGAAAAACCATTAAGTGGTTTTCTCCTGCATTGGGTTTCCACGTAAAAATATTCATGTATTGTGTATGTGTATGATTGTTCATTTGTTCATGGTTTATTTACTCTACACTTGTTAAATGATAATGGTATATTGATCATAAATATAAATAACACTTACATTTTGGGGTTAAAAGGATTAAAAATATCTATTATTGATACAAATCCCCTCTCAGTAATCCAACAATATCTTTATGTGGCTTATTTCCCCTAATATCTATCACTCGGTCACTAGTTTGGTTCATTTTGACCAACACATGTCATTTTATTGTCGAATGAATCTACTATAACCATGTCAAAATTCATTGCATACAAGCACAAAATTGTTGAATTACTGAGAGGGGGGGTGAATCAGTAATAGTTGAATTATAATCTTTTTTCTTCAAATGTTATATCAATGTAGAATTATTATCCAATAATGAGCAGTAAGAAATAAACAATCAAACACATACATAGTACACCAGTGTTTTACGTGGAAACCCAAATCGAGAGAAAACCACGAAATGATTTTTCTTATATGTCTTGAAGAATTACATTCATTGGAAGAACCAACTTCATTTTTTTTCTAGCTGCAATTGGAAGGAGGCTCCAACCCCCTAGTTTCTCAGGCTACAACCTGAGGGAATCTCCAACTCTCGAATTCTCTGGCTACAACCAGAAGGAGGCCATAACCCCCAATGTTCTCCGACTACAACCGGAAGGTGTATACAACCACCTGTCATTGCCTCGTCCTGCCACCTTGAAGTAGAAGTAGAATGATGGAACCACTGTCACACTATCACTGTGAGATATACCGTTGCAAACCTGTATCTCAACCATGGATCAACCTGTACCTCAAGATGTAATCAACCTATACCATAAACAAGTGAATCCAACCATGTAAAAAATATGTACCAATCATGTTTCAACTACTCATCAACTATGACTCATCAATATGTACCAACGTCATCAACTATACACCTCATGTATGTGCGTCGACTCATCAACTACTTGTCTCAACCATGTACTCAACATGTACCACAACTGAAAGCCCTTATCAATTTCATCATCCAAATATGACTTGTAGCTCTGTAATATACCTAGTGTATATGATCACATTCCTACAAACCTTCCTTAACTTTAAAATCAAGAGACTATCATTTTCATCAAACTTTTCTTTAGTCTCACATGCCTAGTTTTGGATTAGTCAACAACCCTAACTTGAAGTAATCATAACTTTGAACCTGTAATGTATAAAGATATGAAACTAATACACAATGTTCTGCAATATTTTTTAATTAATTCCTCCAAGTTTCACTACTTGGAGCCTCTCATAAAAGGAGTTATAGCAAAAATGGCATACCTTGCTGAATTCTGGATTATTCTAGAGAACGGCCTTGTAGAGCATGCCCCACACAAAATATTTGATGAATTTATCTGAAAATGTTACAAAGAATACTACATACTAGACCCTAACTAAAACAATTAGGCTCATTGAATTTGGATTTTTTGTGAAGAATTTATGACGTTTTTACCCGAAACACATGATTTTGATTAATTTCAGGACTGGCCACAAACCCTATTTTCCACGGAGTATAACTCCCAAAATACAATGACCCATAAGATGAATTGTTTACCACAAATACTTAGATATGTTTTCTCACTTTCACAGCAATTTCAGGATCCGAATCATTATATAAATAAAGTTATAGTGAAAATGGTGAGATGACCTGTAAATAACATACCCTAGAAAGCACCATCAAAAGAATTTATCCTTCCTTGCATTTCGGCCTTCTTTTCTTCACTTTCCTCAGAATTTTGGCTTAGATATCATTTGGTTACCTCAAACACCTATAGATATTCAATATTCTCATGTATGATTCAAATGAGAGAGCCTCGCCTCTTATTTATACTCTCCAAGTAGCTTCCTTAAAAACATCTTCTAGGTGACTTGGTCCACTTTCCTTATTTTAGGGTTGGGTCCACTTCTAATTTCTCCATTAAATTTATTATTGAAATTATTTATTTTGTATTCAATTTGAATTATAATACACTCATCACTTCACTTTATTATTTACCTTTTAAAATCTCTTAAACCACTTTGATTACTTTGACCTTTTGGGGCTTCTAGATGACATATGACGGTCCTCCAACTTCGTAAGGCCATAACTCTCAAACCGTGAGGAGTTATGTGACGTTCTACATACCACAAGAAATGGAATGACATGTATTATCCATATAGAATAGTATTATTTGAAAATATATCATAACTCATACCATTACCCATGAAACAAACTTGGGTCCATTACCCAAACTTGGGGTCTCCAACTTCTCATGGCCATAACTCTCTAACCGTGAGGAATTATGTGACATTCCACATACCACCGGAAATGACATGACAAGAACTATCCATATAGGATATTTTCCTTCACAAATTCACTTTCCTTCATCTCATTATTCCACAATTAAGAATGGGTTCTCTTACTCCTCAAAGCATCTTCCCATGAGGGCTTTCACCATAAGGGGACTACTTTGGAGTTCATCCATATTTACTTCTTATCAACCATGAAAAAACAATAATGAGTCATATTTACATCAAAAAATATTGGGTCCATTACCCAAAACTTTGTGCTATGGGGCTTTGTTCAAGGGTTGACATCAATGACAACCAACCTTAATCAACAATCTTCCCCTTTGGCATTGATGGAAACACTCTGATGCAATACTAAAATCATATCACTCATGCTCCCCCTGGAACCATGCCTTTGTCCTCTGCATGTGATAAATCTTCTCCCTCTAGAACCATGCCTCTATCCTCTGCATCTGATAAATCTTCTCCCCCTGGAACCATGCCTTTGTCCTCTGCATCTGATAAATCTCTCCCCCTTTGTTATCAATGGCAAAGGTATCTTTCCTTTCGGGGTTTCTCCCCCTGACAGACTATCCTCTTATGGTGCTTCCTCGTGTACATCTAATACATATAAGATAAGCATTCAAAAAGCATTCATTTTTGGAGTAGAAATAACTCCAAGTCTTTGGCGAAGATATTCAAAGGCTTCCCATGGAAGTGGTTTTGTAAAGATGACTGCCACTTGTTCTCTTGTGCCCACATACTCAACTCCGATGTTGTTTTATGCAACCTGTTCCTGTAGAAAGTTATACTTGATTGGAACGTGCTTCATCTTGGAGTGCATCACCAGGTTTTTTGAGATATTGATGGCACTTGTATTATCACAATATATTGGAATGGGCTCATCATACTCAACCTGTATATCTGTCAAAGTTTGTTTCGTCCAAAGAACCCGTGTACAACATGTTGCTGCTGCAATATACTCTGCCTTGGTTGTAGATAGAGATACCAATGATTGTTTCTTGCTTAGCCATGATACCAAACACTCACCTAAGTAGAATGTTGCTCCACTAGTGCTTCATTGGTCACCAATACAACTTGCCCAATCTGCATCTGTGTAGGCAATAAGTGATAGATCTTTTCCTTTTGGATACCATAATCCAAACTCTTTTGTTCCTTTGAAATATCTGAAGATCCTCTTTACTGTTAATACATATGATTCCTTTGGTGCTCCTTGAAATCGTGTGACCTGTCCAATTGACTGCATTACATCTGGTCTGGATGTTGTCACATATAGTAGGCTTCCAATCATTGACCTATGTTGTCTTTGATCTGTAGACTTTGAATCATCATCTTTTCTCAACTTATAACTGGTTTGCAGGGGAGTGATAACTGGTTTGCAATCTTCCATTCTGAACCTCTTTAGCATTTCTCTGATATACTTGGTTTGAGAAATAAAAATTCCTTGGTTGCTTTGACGTATCTGAAGTCCCGGAAAGAAGGATAGTTCTCCAAGTAACGACATTTCAAATTCATTCTGCATGTCGTTTGCAAATTTCTGGCTTAACCTATCATCATCACTACCAAAAATAATATCATCAGTTCATAAACTTCAATTAATAAAATATTACCTTGACTTACCTTGATGTAGAGGTTGTTGTCTGCACTTCCTTTTCTAAACCCTGTCTATTGTAGATACTTATCCAATCTGGAGTACCATGCTCTAAGAGCCTGTTTTAGACCATACAAGGTCTTCTTTAATTTACACACATAGTCTATGTTCTCTGACAACTAAAATCCTTCTAGTTGTTCAATGTAGACTTCTTCTTTAAGTTCCCCATTCAGAAAATATGATTTTACATCCATATGATATACTTTAACATTCTTGGAGCATGCATAAGCTAAAAACAAATGGATTGCTTCCATTCTGGCAATCGGGGCAAATGTCTCTTCAAAGTCGATTCCTTCAATCTGTGCATATCCTTTACATACCAATCTAGCTTTGTTCCTTGTAACTTGTTCATCTTCATTCAATTTATTCCTGAAAACCCATTTTGTGTTGATCACATTCTTATTCTT